>CM061920.1:18592329-18654340 GCA_031002005.1 Vandiemenella viatica | reverse complement strand
CAACCAACTGGGTCAATGGAAACATTAAAATTTGATTTCCATGAGAAGAGATGAGTGTCCAACGAGATGAGTATCGTTGTCTTCTTGAGAAGGATTTGCATAGGGGAATCAACGGGCAGTTTGATGTTTTACTCTCTTTCTCTTTTTTTCTTATTGATTAACATGTCTTTTACATCGAGATCATCGGAGCCGGGACTGGGATCCTAATTGCGTAGTTTAATTAACGGAACTTTATATGTGCCATTACTGATGTCCTAGTAGCATCATGAAGAGAACTTCTTTGATATCATAATATTTTGAAGGTATTTATTTTGTTCTTCTGAAGTAGAGCCTGTATCTTGTGGGGGGTTCCAGACCATGTCTGGTCAGCTCAAAAATCTCGTGTGGATGTATCCCAGTGACGTCTGCGGAAGAAGAACATATGGTATACTTCCCCAGAACGCCTCACCTATTGGGAGATTGATCCTGGTAATCCTAAGAGGGTGACTCGGAAAGTGGTCATGATAGACTTAAGCCTGGACATTCTCCTAGAAATTGAGACATTTCAGAGCCAAAGCAATCGTGGAATGAACCCCTTTTGTAACCCTTCTTTCACTAACCGTTACTATTACAACAGTCCTCTGGTATGCAGCAAGTCCTCATACATACTCTACCCAAACAATACTTCAGAGTAAATTACGATGCTGTCTCCAGCAATCTTTAAACCCGTCTATCGTCATTTTAAGCTTTTTTTTTTTTTTTTAACCTACCTCGCTCACTTATGATATCATCAATATCTATTTCTCATCGCCCAGTCTTCTCATTTCTGTTTATGTTGGAAAGCTTTTCCTCTGATATTTTCTGTACTATCTGCATGACAACCTCTAATTATTTCATCAAATCAGTCGAATAATAGTTCTTCCTTGTCTATGATTGTCTGAACCCTCTCTTACTCCTGAATTTCCTAACATAGTAATGGAAATTCCTACTGCATCGTTCTGTATTCCGTTTCCAGCCGTAATTCATTTGTGCACCTTTAGTATCTCTCTTTGCTACTATTAAATCCGTTTCTAGTTTCTTTTCCCTATTGCCTTGCTACTTTCTTACTGTAATTGCTCTCTTTTTACAAGCCTCTTCAGTCTGTTCAGCTCCATATTGAAATACAAATGTTCTGATCTTTCCTTTAATTTGTTTACATGACATAAGTAGCTCTTCTCCCATTTTTCTTTGAACTGTCCGTGATTCATCTACATTGTACTGGTGCGCTCCTTTGATCTACCGAAATTTTCTCTGCAAAAACACTTTAATTCTGGAACATGTGCGGTCTTTATTTATACATAATGAAATTTCTTATTTGGCCACTGATTTACTGAAACCTTTTATAACCATCTCAACTAATTCATCAGCTCTTACTGCCATTGTCCTCACGCATATATCATCAAGCTTTATTGGTGAAGCCTGTAACATATTCGCCCTCCCTTGTTTGGTTCATTTCACAAATGCTTTCTTAGTGAGAATTGTAAATCTCTCTACCTACTGTTGTTAATTGTAATTCCTTCTTATGCCCCGGCTACACGCTCCGTCTTGCATGAGCAGGTAAATTGCGCAGTGAAAAACTGTACAAAAAGACTGAACACTGAAGAGTGTCCACACGGTACAGGTAAGCTTGTGGAAACCTAATGTGTCGACAGCTGTGAGTCTGTGACGTGGCCAACAGAAGAGGTTGTTTTTAGTGGAATCATTATTTTATTGTTTGCTCATAAAGAAACAACAGACACATAAGTGAGTATAGGCATTGTCTAAAATTATCCATGATTTTAAATTTAAACAAACCAAGAAAAATAAAGAATTATTAGCTCTGTGGCAGCATCTCCTATTAATGCACTAAAACCCCGTTACAAACACAATAATTATTTCCCTCGGATTCCAGGACTTGTTGAAAATTAGATATTGGGCTCCGAGCAGCTTCTTGGTCATCTAAAAATTCTAAGAATGGGTGGTAAATGTTGTCTGTACCGACACCTAACTTAAGAGAGTTCTTAACTCTGATCATTTCTTTCCGACGACAACTTCTCAAGGAAATATTGTGAGTGATAACGTAAATAATACATAACAATGTGAACATTGTTATAAATCTAAATTAAATGTACTTACTCGTTCAAAAATAGTTATATTTGAATTACAATGAAGGTACTTATGCATAATTAATTACACATAGTATACATACCTCATTAAATTTTTCAGTCATTAAATGACGATTCGATTTTTTTTTTTCCTCTCAGAATATTCCTTCGATTTAATCTTCCACAATTTTGTACAATTCTATAAACTGAATTACAAATTCCTTTGAATACTTTCGTAAGTCACCCATTTCAGAGAAATCTGTTGAAAAAAACTGTCCAAAAAACCGTGCAGTAAAATCTTTAGCAAGTCAACGATTGTACAAGCCTCTCTTTCGAGTTTGCTCGCACTACCGTTTTGCCGTCCACACACTCCGTCTTGCATGCGCAAACTAATTTGCGCACGCAAGACGGAGCTCAAGACGGATCGTATAGCCGGGGCATTAGTTCACAACTGCTATATTTCAGTTCCCTCCTATCACAATTATACAGCTCCTTTATGCGATCTCGTAATACGAACTTAATTTTTCCCGACGAGCCTCATTTTATTCATTCATTTTGCCTAATACGGCAAGCAGCCAATACCATAAACTTTTCCTTTGTTTATTGGAAGAACTCTATCAAAAGTACTAAAATCTAAACACGAACTTTAGCAGGTGTTGTTATCGAGTATGAATATTCTCGACAACTTCTTTGTCTCTATAATCCTTAGGTAAATCCCGTTTTCTTCCTGTAAGCAGGACTGTGTACCTATTAATTACCTGTGGTTTCTGTATCTGCACTGAGTTACCGAACTCTGTAACTTTGTCAGTTAGTCTCTGCACTAGTGGTAACCCGAACATGGCTTTCTCATCGTTACCTTCGTTATAGTAACTCCGCCTTTAATTCCTTCCTCAGCTGAACTATCTTCCTTATTTTTTATGATTCCTCCATGCCTGCACCTATAATCAATGTTATTTTGGTCATACATACCTGTTACCATTCCCTCAGTAGCAGCCTCTTATTATAATACTCGATTTCAGGCTCAAGGGTGTGCGAAGATTCTCTTTTTTTAGGTAAGGGTGTCATGGATTGGAATAAGTTACCAAGGGAAATATTATGAATAATTTACCAAACACGTTGAAAGAATTTAAAGTTAAAATTTGTAGAGGGCAAAAGTAGGTGGGTGCAGGAAAGGGCAGAGGTGGGTGTTTAGGGAAATTGCCACAGGAATCGTGTGCTCTATTGCAATTAAATTAAATTAAAATTAATAAAGTAAAACTTAAAAAAATCAAACAGCTTTCAAACCAATAAATTAAGACTGCGGAAGGAAGTATGTAAATTTAAGGTATTTTTGAAAGAATGAGTTTCGAGCATTGTTAATGACCTATGATCTTTGATTATAGGCACAATGAACAGGGAATATCTTTATTCGTAGGCTGAGGAACGTCAGGGCCGGATTAAGAAAGCGCGGGGCCCGTAGCAAATGTGAAGAAGAGACCCTTGGTTTTTGCCGTCCGAGGGAAAATTGTAGAGCTAAAAAAAAATAAAAAAAAATGGGTCGCCCATCTAGTCTAGGTGCGGGGCCCCCTAGGAGGCGCGAGGCCCCCTAGAAGGGGCGAGGCCCGTAGCATGGTACTGAAATGCGTTGATGATGATGCTCAACAGTCTACATCAGGGGTGGCCAACCCGCGGGCCGCAATGCGGCCCATCTCAACATTTTTTTCCGGCCCGCGAGATTCATCACACTTTTACAAAATATATTTATTTTATAGTGGCCAAAGTAGTGAAAACCAATGTTTGAAAAAAAATACATTTTTTGTGAATCCATATATACAAAAATTAATTCTCAAAAATATGAAAAAGAATTAACTTTGATTTTAAAATAATATTCTTGCGAATATATAATTTTATTTGCTGCCCGCGGAGTTATGATGCATTCCTAAAGTGGCCCGCAAGATTATTTGGGTTGGCCACCCCTGGTCTACATCAAACAGTCAAGCACCAATACTAATAAAAGTTCGCCTTGGTCAACATGTATGCAACGCTGTGACGTCATGAGCCAAACTTTCTTCTGAGGACCAGTGATGTTTGCGCTCTCCTTCCATACATAACGTTATTATGGCAAAGAAGATAACCAGTCTTATCTTTCTTTGATGGTTCAGTATATTATGAATTGCAAACTAACCAGAAAGAAAACTATGAATTTCGATTAAATCCACATATTTATAATTAGTTTGTTTGTTTATAGTCGTTCAGTGCAAATGCTTTCGTTATATTCTTTGTCCATAGATGTGGCTATAAAACAAGCAAAGAACGTAGGTTACCTGTTTATGCTTCTGCAGTATTTTCCCTTTAAACTGAAATTTGAAACCAAGTATTATTTTATAATCTTAATTTGACTATTAAGAGGATTATGAATGGAAAGAGGTGGGGTCGAAATATGTAAAACAATACATACGTCATTACAACGTTAAGGTTATCAACGTTATTTAATAACAAGTATCTGGGAAACCGACCTTCGCTCGGCATCTTTCGATTTCTGTTCAACAATCAAGATTTTACGTGAAGTTTAATTAAAGTTAATTTTTTTTCTTAAAGGCCTCCTTGGCATTTTGAAGTGTTCAGCTCCTTGCTGTACCATACGAGATGAGGTTACAGCCAAATCGTATTACAAACTTGAAAAGCATTATGAAATTTCATACACATCTCTAGAGCCATTTCCAAGATCGTCCGGTTTCATTATTATTATCAACCTGTTCAGTCTCTTACTGATTTGGCCTCTTAAAGTCATGATTTCAAGCAAAACTTGAGCAGTTTCCTGCGGGCAGAACGATCCTCTGCCAGTTAACACCGACGACCCTGTGTCCGGTTTACCATCTCACAAATTGTTTTTAAAGAAAAATGCTATTATTACGTTGAATAAAAATCTTAATGCAAATCAGGGATTAGTTAATGGTGCAAGATTAGTGCTAATTCACTTAGATGAGTACATCATCAGTACTAAATTCACTCTCTCCGATAAAACAATGCTCATATCTTTAATTAACATCACCCCTTCTGATCCAACCATGCCTTTCCAAATGATTAAAAAAAAAATTCCCAATAAAAGTAAGCGTTAATAACGCCTAATGTCAGTCGCTTCAAAGCGCTGGATTTTATTTACCAGAAATTGTTTTTTCGTATAAACATCTGTACTGGCTTTTTTACGAGATCAGAGAGTCAGTAATATTTATATTTATGCTAAAAACACTCACGGTCGAAACGTAACCGATGATCACATTATAACTGCTAAGTTAGGTAAGGTATTGTATAGTAAAGAAGTTGAAAAAATCACATCTGTCAAAGCCAATATCTATTTTTTAAATGTTTTACAATTGAACACGGGGAAAAATGGGCACAGTGCACGAAATGTTATCGCTGGGCTCATGAAGATTGCGGTGTCACAGAGGACAATTTTGTTTGCCCGCAATGTCGTAAAAATAAACATAAGTAGTGTTAAATGAGTGAGGGATATCAGAAATCAATGAATATGTAAATATTGTATGTTCACATGTCATAATTTGGTAATAAAAAAATCAAAGGAAAATATTATTACTGTCTCATATTAGGAAACCTTTACTTCATTTCAAAAAAATACCTTATTTGTGAAGATTTAATAATTACTTTGAAAGATTGTCTAATATTGCAAATATGACAAATGTATGGTAAAATTAAATAATGCAAGATATTATTAACATAATAAAAAATATAATTGCATTTACTTTTAGGTCCTTAAAATGGATTTAAAAAAGTGTGTCTCATATTAGGCACCTTTCCTCTATTTAATGATAACGAATTTTTAAAATAAGACGTATTTATTACTACTTTTCGAAATCAAATACCTTTCAGTAATAAATACCTGAATTTACTTATTTCCGCATTATTGTATTACCATTCGGTGATGATTACGGTTCTGTTTGCACGGCTCAGCTAGTACACAAAATTTTTTCGTTTTAAGACATATGAGTTCCTTGCTCTAAGCAAAGAGAAACTAATTATTTTTTTTTTTTTTTTTTTTTTTTTTTTATTTGACCTTAGGTCTTGAAAGACCATACAGTCAGCCTGGTAAGAAACTAATTATCAATAGGCTTTCTGGTACTTTACCTGAAAAGTCTACGAGTCTAGAGAAATTTTCGAAATACCAAATATTTTTTTTTTTTTTTTTATTTGTAAAATTGCGTTTTTTAGGAAAGACACCTATTTAGATAAACTTAAAAAACAAAACGTTATTTAAATATGAAATTTCATCCAAATCGTTAAAGCCGTATCCGAGATAGTAAGTATATATATATATATATATATATATATATATATATATATATCCTATCCTAATGTTCAATATATCCGCTTTTAGCGCCTTTGTTTCCTAACAATCTGTAACTATATATATATATTGCTCGTTTAAAGATATAAGATCCTACGCGATGCCTTGGAAGCTATTTATATGTAATGTAAATGTTTTCGTTGTATTTTCTGTCCACAGATATCGTTGCAATAGTAAGCTAAGAAATGCGTACAACGTTACTGCAAGATCAGGGGTATGAGCTTTATTTGATAACAAACTTATAGCTGAATAACTGAGAACAAATTAACCGCCACATCACCGCGAGCAATCAGTCAATTTTACGGGTTTAAAAGATAGTTTATAGCAAAATGCGAGCGTAGGTGGTAGGGAGATTGCTTCTGGGGAATAAACTCTACCCTGATTAATTAATAAATCGTAAAAAAATAACTACTCAACGACTTTAATAGTAAAACTCTACATGTGATAGATAGCTTTAACCTTCAAAGACAAGACATTCTTAATTAACTGTTTGCAAGGGAGAAAATTGATAGCAGTATTTTTTTTTTTTTCAGGCATCTCATAGTAAGGACGCGCTTATTATGCAAGGAAGTCCTATGAACGGCGTCCCGGAAAGCGTTTCGAAATGAAATACGAGCGTTAAAAAATAAATAACGCCGTAGCGGAAAGAAATGGACGGCTCTTGAATTACTGTAGACAATCGACGAGGTAATATGATTGACAGTTATCGTCAATGGCTTTCAGCTTAGTGGTAGGAGCGCTAAAGAGCGTGAAATGTACTGCCAGCGAGGTCTTTGTGAACCGGTAAGAGAATGTTTGGACCTCGCGTGTTATGGTTCCCAATAATGACTTAACAGTGCCGTACTCGAAAAAAAAAAAAAAAAAAAAAAAACCTTGCTGAGCTGCAATGGAGTATTGTTTTCACATTATGTAAGCCGGGAGCTGAGTAATTTCACGGATGTTGACGTTCCTAAAGGAAAACAAAATCTACGGTATTTCTAATTAACTCCTCGGGATAAGATGATCCAAAAAAAAACGAGGCATGCGGAACATGAATGTTAAAACGACACGACGCTTCATGAAATGGTGTCACACTTATGAAGGCGGACTTCATTATTTTTCGTGTCATGAATGGAATGTTCCGTTCGTTCGTTCTGGTTTCTCCTGCTACGCTGACGTCTTTCTTTCTTCCTCCAGTGATAAAATTATTTTGCATCAGACTTTTTTTTTTTTACAAAATAATAATCTAAAACCGGAAAATTCCTCTTGAATTGCAAATCTATTCGCCATTATTTGCTTATCTCTCCATTTTCATCATATCCGTTCCGCCTTGCGTCGTAATACTCAGTCTTCTAATATTCAATATCAATTTGTGTGCTTAACTAACCGTTAATATTAACTAAAGAGACACTATATTATTGTTTTATAATATTCATCATAAAATTATTTATTTACCTATCTTTTTATAGAACTGTTAACTTTGAACTATTTTTCAACATCCTTCTATAGCATCAGATTGTAATGCATATCGCTAATTTGCTGCAACAACGTCATAACTACAAAAATCACGAATTTTGAGATAATACCACAGGGACAATTTTAACAATGTGACTTTTAATCTCGTATGCATCTCCTGAAAGATTGTGATTTTTGAGTTATGACATTGTTGCAGCAAATGAGCGATGTGTTTTTCATCTAACACACTTAAAAAAAAAAAGGAGAAAAGAAATAAATTGCGATAGAATGTATAGTCTACTTCCGTGGCAATTTCCCTACAATTCTAGGAGTATTTTCCCTTTCTTTTACTGTAAATCCTTTCAGTGTTTTTAGTGTATTGTTCAGCTTTTCTCTTGGTAATTTATTTCACTGCCTGGTTCCTTTACATACAAAAGAAAAATTTTCCATGTCCTTATGCCTGAAACAATATTATTTTCCTCTTCTGGCTTTACGCCTCGTCGACGTCGAGGGCATTAGAGGCTGGAGAGAACTGGAGGCTATGAACGGGGAGTAATTAGGCCATGTCCTTTTGAAGGTACCACCGAGCGTGGTGGGTGAACGGTTAACGTTCTGGCCTCGCATTCGGGAGGACGCGTGTTCGAATCCCGTCGAGGAATCCAGATTTAGATTTCCATGGTTTCCCCAAATCACTCCAGGCGAATGCCGGGATGCTTCCTTTAAAAAGGTCATGGCCGAATTCCTTCCAGTTCCTTGTCCCCAGTCCCATCCCGCCTCTAATGACCTTAGCCGTCGACGAGGTATAAAAAAAAAAAACCTGAAGCCTTATTAGATTTTTTTAGCTTTACATTGCATTTTCATTTGAAATATATTACCTTAAAAACGCCACACAAGACAAAATGTGAAAAAATGTAGATCACGCCCTTTCAAAAAACGCCGATTCATTTGTGGTCATTATCATATTTTCTATTGTATACACCATTCCTGATTTTTCTGTCGACGTCCTTCCAACTCCTGGTCCAAGCTTCTCTCAATAAAGTGACGTGCTCCATAGGTTCAGCCAGAGAAAATTATTTCTCATTGTAACTATATGACAGTTAAAAAGCTTTCGTTTTGTACACTGCCATTTTGTGACTGCAGATCTTGTTTTCACATTTTCCTCGCCTTGTCAGTAGGATGTAAATATGTTTAAAAAAAAAAATCAAAAAAATCGGTATTTCATCCAGGTTTTGTATTTTTCTCATTTTTGCTTCCGATTACAAGTCCAGTGTCGTGTTTGCTATTTATTATTCTAATTAACGATTGTGTTAATGGTTTTGTTTGTAGATTGTATAATAGAATCAAAACGGGAGTCGATTGTAAAGAGCTGAAGGATAACCTGGATAGGATATGTACCTGAGTAGATAGATACGGAATGAAGATAAATGTCAAGAAGAATCAAAATACTAATCTAAACTTGTTCATGATTATAGAGTGGGTAAAGAATTTCTGACTGAACACTTAAGTACCAGAGTTAACTGAATTGGACAGGGCACATCGCTTGTGTTGTAGGAAGACGATTCGAAATCCTTGATTTATTGGTGAAGGCGATGAAGGGTTGAAACAGAAAAGTTAAGGAAATGGGATACAAAACTTTGGTCAGACCATTGCTTGAATATGGTGGTGTAGTGTCGGGCCTACATTTTGGATATCAATTACAGGAGTTGGAGGGACTAAAAGGACGTCAGCTAGATTTGTTTGTGGAAGTTACTATAGAGCAGCTTCTGTAACTGATACAATAAATGTATTGGACTGGGGTTCACAGGAAGACAGGAGGAGGACGAAGAAATAGTAGGAAGCGTGCACGGCGTATATAGGAGTATGTAGGATATCCGTAGAAGAATTAAGAGTACTGTACGGAAGAGAAGAGATTAAAATGACCACAAGCTGGTACTCGATTTCAGGCGAAAGGTAGTAGAGAAATTTTTTTTGTTGATAAGTAACAAAGGGTTTGGAATAATATATTTTTTTTACTTATGGCTTTACGCCTCGTTGACGTCGACGTCGAAGTCATTAGAGGCGGGTTGGGACTGGGACAACGAACGGGAAGGAATTCGGCCATGGCGTTTTGAAGGAAGCATCGCGGCATTCGCCTGGATATATTTGAGGAAACCATGGAAAACCCAAATCTGGATGCCCGGACGGGGATTCGAACAGGCGTCCTCCCGAAGACCAGAGCGTTAACCACTCATCCACCACGCTCGGTGGTTTGGAATAAAGTAACAATTAACTAAAAAGCTGAAAGTAATTAAAAATTAAAATCCGTTGAGGGCAAAAGTTGGTGAGTGGTGAAATTGCACACAAAGAATTGAAGATAAAAACAAGAAATGGGGAAAACAGGTTTGTAGGGAAATTGGAGCATAAACTTCGTCTAATTTAGAAACAAATCAAATTAAATTTGTATTTCACCGTTTAGTGTCGCAGGGAAACAGAATGTGAATACCACAGAAGGTGATTGAACACCTTTCGTTTCAGTTCAAAAGGTTTATTTATTTTGCAATAAATAGACGAAGTTTATAGAGGTTGGTTCACAATTCAGGGGTGGCCAAACCGCGGTCCGCGGGCCGCATGCGGCCATCCTTGGCCATTTTTCTGGCCCGCTAGTTGTTAGCGCTTTTGGTTCAACTTAGACCCTAAATTAATCGTTTTTTTTTTTTTTTTTTTGAAAATGAGATCGACCAAACGAAAAACACGCTCTAACAAAACGGACGCTAACCTGCAACACCAATTACGATGTGCAAATACCCAAAGGCTAAGTTAAAGAGTGGAGAAACAAATATTGCACAAGTAAAATAAATATTTTTTAATGATTAGATTTATATATTTTTCATTCTTTAAAATGCGCGTTTGTTATCATTATTATTATATTATCTATGGTTTCCCCCCCCTCCCCGCTACAATTCTAAACCTCACGTGACATTTCCGTTGTCCCCTCTCTTCCCCTTGGTGAGGTTTCGTGAGATTTGGCCCCCCCCCCCTCAGGTTATTAATGAAAGCCTCTTAAGTCATCAGTGTCGACATGAACTTATTTTCCCACTCGTACACTGTTGTTCAAATTATCCGCATCATTCAGTTTCTCTATGTATTCCTTCCATCGGTTGGTTGTCGAAGAACAAAAAACCTTCGACAGTTCTATTGTCATGTTGAAAGCAGGAGCAAAGACTCACCCAGGTCTAACTGATTACAACGTAAAGTGAAGAAAGTTGTGAGCGTTGTGGTGGGGGATGCCTAGCGACGTGAGGTGGCTGTTGTGTTGTGTGTGGGAGGGAAGACGGTTTAATCTCTGGGAGAGAGAGAGCCCGCACCAGTAGCTAGGGGAGCAAATGAGCGGAACCGAGATGAAAATTGATACCGAGATTGTGTTTATAGATAATCTCGGAGATGGAATAAAGTGCAAAGATGCTTGAAAAAGTTTTCAGTTTTTTCCCCGCCCATCGACGTCCCCCCACCAAAAAGAAATCTTGGCACGTCTCCCCCATTAACGGCGAAAAACTGCCGAGGGAAGAAAAACTCATCGGGCGACAAAATATTACGACCTCAATCATTCTTAATCCCCACAGGAGAGGAACAAAATTAAAAATCGTCAGCGCAGGGGATGCAATGTAATTAATACGGGCTAAGTTTTTTAATGAGGAATTTCAGTGGTTAATTTATTTTAATACTGTTTCGATTCCGTTTTCTCGGGTGGAATAATGAACACGCCAGAGGCCATTATAGGACCACTCCAACAGCGCTCTTACTACAAACCCTCTGTACTATTTAATCTCAACTTCATTACTCTGGAAATTTCTTTTCCCTCTGTGTTTCGAGATAACTGTTCACGGTTGGGTCAAAGAATATCTCTGTTTCATAAAGCCTTACTAACATTTTACTGCACCCTAGCTAATCAGAAGAGACCAACTACTTCATGAAAATGTAGTATCGGGCATAATTATTCTATAGGAGTAACAGTACACTCACATTTTATCATGAACGCGGTACGGAAAAAAAAGCGCTCTGCATAGCTGAAAAGCTATCAAAGTTACCGTGTCAAGACATATGCTAGTATAGCTGATATTTTAAAATTTACAACGAGTTTACACTGATTTGGCACTCAGGCCCTTTTTAAGTCCTTTTGACCTGAAAAAACTATGACGCGGCCACCCCTGAGGTGGGGACATTTCAGGATTTGTTTCTTAGGTACTAAGGCCAAATTTCAGCTCTACATATCTTTTTTCAGACTCTAACCTAAAATGCCTTGGCTAACAGGACATGTCTTAAAGAACCAGGTTAGCAAGACGCGTTTCTTGTGAACATTCCCTATTCGTGAGAAACGGTAAACTTTCCACCAGTTAACAGACCAAGGAGAAACCCACATCAGCATGGAGTAAAGAGTCTTTTTGCGGCAATTTCAGACTTCACCACGTGAAAGACAAAAAACGTGCAATATTATAATAAGCGCCCCATCAGTTCCTGAAACCGCACACAAAGTTTTACTGCAGTCTGCTGACCGGCTCATTATCGGTGTTCGGGATTGTTAAACACGCGGCCAATGAAGCGAGAACACCTGCGGAGACGGAACCCGAGCGCTCGCTCTGATAAGAACTGCGGATATATATAAATATATACAACTATTCCGCGGCACCGCAGTGGTGATTGCATCATTATTAACAACACGAAAATCTATTGCCTAAATACAGAGGATAGCCCAAACAACTTCCGCAAGTTCCCACCACCACTTTAGCACGCAGCGAACCTTTAAACCGAACCCCATGTGTAAGCGGTAACGCTCTGTCCTCGCGTTCCGGGCATCCAGATTTGGGTTTTCCATGGTTTCCCCGAATCACTGCAGGCGAATTCCGGGATGCTTCCTTCAAAATCGCCATGGCCGAATTCCTTCCCGTTCCTTGTCCCCAATACTTTTTCGCCTCTAATGACCTCGACGTCGACGAGGCGTAAAGCCATAAACAAAACAAAACAACAAAAACGAATCTTTAAACCTACGGGTGAACGGCAACGCTCTATCCTCGCATTCGGGAGGTCGCGGGTTAAAATCCCCGTCTGGCTATCCAGAATTCCATTTTGTATGGATTCTCGAAATCACTCGGGACGAATGCTGCGATGATGCCTTTAAAACACCATGACCGAGTTACTTCCCGTTCCTTGCTCCCCACCCTTTTCTGGCTCTAATCACATCTATGTCGACGATGCATAAAACTCGAAGCAAAAGAAGAAATTAGAAAATTTAAAAAAATATTCATGCTGTTACATCATAGTAAATCAGAGAACATTTCGTGGCTATTGCAGTTTTCGCATATCAACAAAAAATGATCCCCATCTGTGATAAATAAATACTAAGATTCTGTCGTTCCTGGGTTCTGCCATAGGTAAAGCTAATTCTATAAAGAATTTTAACGCTCATACAAAGGAAACACTAGCGTACAAAATTCTTGTCCATTCTCATCGTTTGACTGCTATCTCTTTCGGCGAGTTATGGATCACTGGCCCACTTGGTCATCACGAACACAGCAAGCCGAAACAGCTCTTACGATTTTTCATCAATCACTGACATCGTGCCAGTGATTATGCACACGATACTAAGGACTCCTTATAACGAAATGACAACACACGGTTTGATTAACACTGATGAGCGACTTAATATTTTTCAAACTGAGTTTCATCGTATCATTACAGTTGATTACAAAATTCACCAATTATCTGGCAGACAGACGACGCAAAATTCGATGAATTTATTGGCTAACATGTGAATACCCTCTTTCATTTACGAGTGCACCAACTCACTTGGGTCACAATGAAAGATTAGAGAAATATAATACCGTTCTGGCTCATATGTGCATTCTCGCTTCCCTAGTGCTATTCTGAATGGGAATGTACAGAGTAAATATTATTTTTCATGTAAAGTACCCTCTGTCACCTACAATATTCGTGAATTACGGAGTATGGATGTAGATAATAGATGTAGGTGTTAGGGAGTACAATTCTGAATATTTATCTATCTATCTATATCTATAAAACGAAAACCGGATATATTGGTCGTAAAAACTCGTAAACTACGGAGCAGATTTCGATGGGGTTTTCACCGTTTTATAGCTTAGAATCTTAATTCAGTTGTTTGGCATGTTTATATCTCAACGTTAAATAACGCAGGAGCATTAAATGAAATTCTGAACGTGTGATGACAAATCCCAAAGATGGAAGGATTAGATGTTCCATACTTCGCATTAAACACACAACTACAATGTCTCTGACCATAGCCTTTAATGAAAGCAATAAGATAACTTTACAATAATAACTATTTTGCACACTAAACAAAACTTATTATTTCCTTAAATTCGGGATATTCAATTTTTAAACTCCATAGATAGCCGTAACTTGAAGTATTCATTTCTTTAATTCGTTCGAGATATTCAATTTTAAACTTCATGGATAGCCGTAAAAACAATAGAGATTTTCTTTAAGCACGGTCTCTGGACAATGACTCTGGTCATCTTCTGTTTACGATAATATTATTCCGGATTAACTTTTGATATTTATAATAAAGGCTGAATCTGCGGAGTAAACTATCTGGCGTTTCGAGCAAAAAGTACATACATTTACTTCGAAATTGAATCAAATGCGAGTTTCTACCATAATCTAGCGTTGTTCAGTAATGTAGTAATGCAATTTCTTAACCGAAGATTGATATACATGAATCTTTTCGGACGAGTGAAAATAGTGTACGTGCAAATAATCTTCAACCACACGTTTCATAGTAGGGGAATCTAGGTTTACTTTAATTCAGAAAAAAATTGGCGCGAATTTTATGAAACTTTGTACAAATGTTTTTCGTTGCGGGAATAAAAATAGGGTACGGGTAAATCTACGCTAACTATACCGGACAACACCGGGAACTCAGCTAGTAAAGAAAAAAAATGGCAGAAGAGTTTCTCAATATTTCTGCACCTGGAAAAGGACTGGAGGGAAGACACTTGAATGATTTCGCCCGTGGCCTTTTAAAGAAATCATACTAGCACTCGCCTCTGTGATTTCTGGAAACCACGGAAAACCGAAATCTGGCTGTTCGGACAGGGATTTGAAGCTGCGTCCTGCCGAATGCAAGGACAGAGCTGTACCACACACCCACCACAGTGGGAGAAGTGCCATAAAAGTGCAAACTGAGGAATAATGAGGCAAAAGTGCTGACAGTGATGAAAGTTTGCTTGTCCTAGTTCATGCGTATCTGTGTGTATGTGAATGTTTGTATGTTTAATTGCATGTAGCAGTATTTGTGTATGAGTTTATATGTGTAGATGTGTGTGTGTGTGTGTGCGTATCTTACTCTAATTACTAATTTATACCCTCCTCCTGTCTTCAAATGAATCCCATTCCAGCTCTTTCATCACATCGGTTACTGATTGTGTTCTGCGGTAGTTTCCAGAGAAAAATCTAGCAGCCCTTCTTTGCACCTCCTTTGGTATCCAAAATGTGGATCCCTTTCTACACCACCATATTCAAGCAATGGTCTGACAAAAGGTTTGTATCCCAATTCCCTTTATTGCCTGTTTGATGACATGTTTTTTCCGGAAAGACCACAAACTGGACACTTGCATCTTAGATTTTTTTTTAATCTTCTTTACGTCTCTCTAACAGCGAGGTCTTTAGAGACGGAAAAGGATGTGGCGCAAGGAATGGGAAGGAATTCGGCCATGGCCTTTTGAAGGAAGCATCCCGGCATTTGCCTGGAATGATTTGGGAAACCATGGAAAACCGAAATCTGGTTGCCCGGACGGGGATTCGAACCGCCGTCCTCCCGTGCATCTTAGATGATGATTGCTCATCCCCATCACTGGAGGAATTGGGTTCGGTTCCCGATCACACCGTCCTTATTCCAATTTTGCATTGCTTTTCGCGGATACCACTTCAAGTTTCTGCCCACAAATCTAACTAATCAATCGTTAATTTGGCCAATAATGTCTCTGAAGAATTTATGGGAGAGATGAGTTGATTTGACGATTGAGACTGATGTGGCTATTTATAACCGACACGCTCACATGAAGCCGAGGAGGGATAAAACCGGTTTAAAATACAATCATCTCAGCACAGCGAGCAACGAGCAATTATTCCGGCGTTAAGGCACGGCACTGTGTGTTTACGCGGCTCGTTAGAATGTGAGGTCAGCAGGGGAGCAATGACGACCTCGTGATCACACATGTTCCAACAACGTTCGCACACATCCAGTGAGAAAAATATTCTCGCACAATTATTTTCAGACTCTCCAAATAAATTTGTACTCGGCTGTGAAGCTTAAACTCAGTCGAATGGTTTATGAGTCTAAATGCCGCCGCAACAGATAATGATAATCTGATTTCAGCCTCAAAAGATAACATTCAAAGATATTTGATACCGTCGAAACCAGAGGTTGTACACTACACCAAAGATGAAATAAACCCAAAATTTGTAACAACATTAAATTTTTTGTTTCACTGTTCATTGTTTGTGTAAATTTACTGTTGTAAAAGTTTTTGTGATAGCGGACTTTCGATTTTGATATTTGGATTTCAATGAGGTTTTCGAATTTTAAACATGGAATTCCACAAGGTTCTGTTCTAGGACCCCTCCTCTATTTGTTAAACATCAATGACTTCCTGAAAACTTTTGTGATAAAGTTAAGAGTGTTTTATTTTCAGAAGACACTAACCTGACTGTGAGAAAAACACCAAACAGTAATCTAGAATTTAATGTAAATGAAGTATTTATTGAAGTAGCAAATTGGTTTAAGGCAAATTCATTAAAATTAAATTTTGAATAAACACATTATATTAGGTTTAAAACAAAACATTATGCACAGCCGGATTTACAAGTAAGCTACAAAAATAACACAATCTTAGAAACAAGTATAAAATTCCTTGGCATTAAAGTAGATGAGAAACTCACGAACATATGACTTCAGTGCTGAAGAAGTTAAGTAGTACCAACTTTGCAATACCAACACTTTCTCTAATACAGATCCAGAATTAACAAAACAGGTGTACTCATATTTCCATTCAGTGATGTCATATAGCATAATTTTTTGGGGAAACTTCTCACAAAGTAAAAAATTTTTCATAGCAGAGAAAAGAGTTATTAGGATACTGTGTAGGGTAAAACTAAGAACTTCGTGTAGACAACTTTTTTTAAAAAAAAACCTCAATAGTCTTACAATGACTTCTCAGTATATATATTCTCTCATGTGATTTGTCATAGAACATTTTAACCTGTTTACATCTAAATTCACAGGTACACAATTTCAATTCAAGAAGCAGAAATAACTTGCACAAAACACAAACATCTCTGTCATTAGTACAAAAAGGTGTTAATTATTCTGGGAGACATCTGTTTAATAAATTTCCCAAGAGTATAAAACAGTTTGCATATAATAAAGATATATTTAAAGAAAAACTGAGAAATTATCTTATTGGCTACTCCTTCTACTCCATTAAAGAATTTGAACAAAATAATTAATTGTATTCAATATGACATTTTGCAAAACTCAGTTGTAAAAATTAATGCTTGTTTTTATTCTCTTTATTTGACTTTGTAACGTACATTTGTTTTCACTATGATTATGACTCATATTGTATGTAAGTGTTTTAACCATGACATGTTTCACATCCCAGAGGTCCTTCCTCAACAGGCATCCATGAAACAAGATTGATAAATAAGTAAATAGTTTAGGATTTGATTTAAATCTGCGATGTGCGTTATAATAGTCTATCCCAACTGACGCCGGAGCAGAAAATGAAAATCTGTTCTTAGCCTCAAATTTTTGAACCGCCATCTGCCCCATTTTTTTGTGATTTTTGTAGGAAGAGCTCGTTTGGTGGAATCTCTGCTTAATTTGTAACAATAACACAGTTTTAAATCTCCGCGAATTTTGCGCTTTAACAATAGTTTATTTTGATGGAATTGTATTTTTCTCAAGTGAACAGTAAACTAACCTTATTGTTAAAGAAATTGGAAATCATATTTCATTTACGTTATTAAATTTCAGTTTTTTGGCGTTCACTTCTAACCATGCCAGCTATATTTTACTTGTACACATATCTGTGTCCAAGGAGGAAATGCTGCAAGCTAATGCTAGTGAAGAAATAAATAGAGATAAGATTAGTGTAAAATATACTAAAACATAAAACAAAAAGTATTTACAGGAAAATATTGATGTAGAACAAATAATAAAATAACATAATAATTAGGATTAGACGTGTGACATGTAATCTTATGATTCATTACTAAGTTTTTTATTAAAAACTAAATTAATTTTCGTGGTTTACGATCGAAGGTGAGCAGCAGATATTGGAATCACTTTTATCACGATACTTACCGGCTTGATTCTTATAACTTGCCCTGATTGTAGTTTTCAGCACCCGGTTTCTCTATTAATTTCTTTCCTCGGTCACCTTCTCCACCTGTCAAAAGGATACTAACATATGAAATTTTGATTAACTGCTTCGATACAATGATTTCTTCACGTTACCGACTCACATTTTTCAAAAAGTTGCCTAAATTAACTAAATATGCTGAATGGTGAGGTGGCTATGAAGCACTAAAATGTTGCCAACTGCAAAACTACCACTAACATTATCGGTACAGGGACCGTATTAACGTGAACTGTTGTTTTTTTCCTGTGTGGCTAAACTGAAATGCGGCCTGGATCAGAAATAGTCAGATCTTTCATTTATTACATTCCGTTTATATATATTGCAATGGAGCACACGTTCCAGTGGCAATTTCCATACACACCCATCTTCCCCCTTTCCTGCACCCATCTACATTTTCCCTCTGTAAATTTTAGCTTTTAATTCTTTAAACTTTTTTGGTAAATTATTCATGGTAAAATATGTCAATCCCTGACACACTTACCTAAAAAAGAGAATATTCCTACACCCTTTGTGCCTGAAATCGAGTGCCAGCTGTGGTCATGCTCATCTTTTCCCTTCCATGCAATACTTTTAATTCTTACACCAATATCTTTCCACGCCTCATCACCAATATACGACTTGTACTCTCCCATGACCCTCTTCACCCTCCTCCTGTCTTTCAATTAATCCTATTCCAACTATTTTATAATATCTGTTACTGATTACATTCTGCGGTAATTTCCAGAAACAAATCTAGCTGCCCTTTTTTGCACCCACTCAAACTTCTGTACTTGATACGCAAAATGTGTGTCCCATACTACACTACCATATTCAAGCAATGGTCTAAACAAAGTTTTGTAATCCAATTCCTTTACTTCCCTTGCGCATCCCTACATCACCCTTTCCAACACGTGCAGAATTTTTAAACCTTTTCCTACTACCTGACCAATGTGTCCTGATCATTTAAGCTTGTAATCAAATGAAATGCCAAGATATTTACATTTCAAGTCTTCAACAAGCAATTCTTTCCTCTCTCTATAATCGTAATCAACCTTTAGTTTTTTATTTTCGTATCTCATAAGCTGACTCTTCTTTGCGTTTATCTTCATCCCTTGTTTACCAACCCAGCTAGATATCGTGTTCAGATCACCCTGCAGCTGTTTACAGTCCTCTTCCGTTTTGATCCTTTTATATAGCATTATATCATATCCAAACAATCTAATTTCCGATAATAAACAATGAATACAACTATTCATTAGAATAATGAATAGCAATGGTCCCAATACGCTACCCTGTGGCACTCCCATTTTTATTTAGACTTCTTATGATACTGTATTTCCTACTCTAACTTTCTGTTTTCTACTTTTTTTAAATTCTTCTACCCAAGTAATTTACTTTCTCATCCACTCCAATACTTTTACCTTATTTACTGCCATTTTATGGCCTTTAAAAGATCTAGTCCTACGCTATCAATTTGGCATCCCTTTTCCATTTAATCTGAAATATCTTGCATATATCCCATCATCTGAGATTCGTATGAATATCCTTGCTTAAAGCCATGTGTCCTACTTGAAAACAACTTACGCTCTTCACATATATTTCCGATGTGGTTGCATATCAATCTCTCCATTAATTTACCTACCACTGAAGTCAAGCTGATTGGCCTGTAATTTTCACCTCTATTGCTCGCCCCTCCTTTATGTACCGGTACTACTATCGCACTTTTACAATCCTGTGGTAAGCAGCAAGTATCCAGACGCAATTTAAATAATATTTCAAGATAAGGTACAATATCGTATCCGGCTATCTTTAAGATATCTGTAGTAATATTAAATACACCACCCCCCTTATGTTTTTTCCGCTTTCTTATTTCCTTCATGATATCCTCAGGATGAATTTCAAATTATCTAATTGTGTTGTTAAGCTCGTTATCTGAGTTGGATACTCCCGTTTCTGATTCCTTATCCCTAATGCTTTCACTAAACCAATTACTTAAAATCTCTGTCTTTTGTCAAATTCTCAGTAACTTCTTCTCCATCCTTATCTACAGTATAAGCGTCTCTACACCCTCCCTTCCCCTCAGTATTCTAACATAGCCATAGAAATTTCTTGATGCATCAGTCAATGGTCCCCTTGCACTGACAATACTATTCATAAACCCATCTTTAGGCATCTTCTTAGCTATTATCAGGTCCTTGTTTAGCTGTTTTAAATATCCTCTACTACCTTGGTGTCTCTTAACTCTGTTATGTTCTCTTCTTACCAACCTCTTTAACCTTTAACAATTCAGAGTTCACCTCTATTCGTTACTCCACAGCCTCGGCTATAAATGCTACTTTTTTTAAATTTAAAATACAACATGAATATTATAGTTTATCACGCATTATATGTACAAATCGTTGGACAACTAAGTCTCGCTAGTCGTAACCTCTGTCGTAAAAACAGTCGCCGTGTCATTCCAAAGATTCTCTATCTCCGCCCGTAGCCACCAAAGATTAACTTCTTCATCTCTCTCTTACAAATATTTCAAATCATCCAGTACAAAATATCAGTCATTTCTTACGTTAAGGAAAAGCGAAGCTGAGTTGATACCTCCCATTCTTTATACGTACGAATGATATTCTGTCTGTACATTAAGCATTCTTTTCTATTCTGTTTTCCACCGTCCGTTTTACTGCTTCTTTCGGCGATCACTATGCTCTTATAACATGAGGACAGCAGAAAATTGCTCCTGGGTATTTTTTCTTCTTCATGCCCTTATTACATATTTGTTGTGTTAGGACATTAAATATTTGATGTGTATCGCTCCATCTATTTTTTTCAAATCCAAATATATCTTTTCCATACCAAACATTGTCTACTGCGATACAATTATTTTTCAGTGATCTGCCTGCCATCAAGCATACTATGTTTCTTTTTCCTAAACCAAACTTCCCTACATTTTTCTCTCCACTCTTGGTATTCCAACTGGCCATTGTGAGCATAAAGGTATTATTCGTTAGTTGTAACTAATTCTCTATTCTCATAACATATCCGTACTGTTTCTTGTAAGGGCAAGAGTATTGCCACGTATACTTAGATAATTAATTCAGTCTTTTGTTTCATTTATAGAGTATCACTAATTGCAGCCAGTGCTCCTTACTAACGCTCTGGCTTCGCATTCGAGAGGGCGCGTGTTCGTAACCCCGTCCGAACATCCACGTTTCGATTTTACAATTGTTTTTCGAAATCAATCTGGACGAATTTCAGGATCGTCCATTCAAAAACCAATGGTTGAATTCTTTCCCGTTCCTTGAGCCCAGTTCTTACCCGCCTGTAATGATTTCAACGTCGACGAAACGTAATGCCAAAAATAAACTTCCGAAGTGCCACAATAATTCATTTGAAAGACAATTTGGTAAAGCGTATTGTAAAATTTATTTAGAAATAATTTTTTTTTCTTGTTTTTAAGGTGAATTCGTGTAAAGAACCGACAGCGAACGAGAGTAACTCGCACCAGACAGTATAGTCAAAGAAAACGGTTTACTCAAGTTTATCTTGTGACAAAAATATTTTACGAATTTTGGTCATATTAGTACAACGGACACTTGTAAAATGTTTAACCACCTTTTTTTCTATTTATTTCTGCCAACTCTTTCCTTTAATTCCATTATTGTGCAAGCTGTTCGTTCAACTCGTATCCAGTTGCTTTAAAAAAAAAAAAAAAAAAAAAAAAAAAAAATACAAGAAAATAACTAATTAAATGATTTACGAGTAAAACAAAATAAAGTTAATAAATGAAACAATAAAATTACCCTGCGCCAATTACTAATCATTCAAGCAGACTAATTTTTGAGCGAAACCACCGGCCTACTACCACAATGTGACAAATTAAAAAAAAATATATATATATATATTAAAAAATAAAATAAAAAACATGACCTAAATGTTACAAAATTTCGAACGGAAGAAATCAACATCGGGCAGCGAGCAAAAATAATATTGTTTCTGTTTAAACCAAATTTAACCAGTGACCCACACTCGTGCTCCACCGACAAAATAAGACACGTGACCATCATGAGTCCTCCCGAACGGACTACAAGGAGTGTTGACGCTCCTCCTGCAAAAGTCAACGAGCGACTACACGAGTCCTCACGAGTCCTCACGAAATAACAAGTAACTTCCGTTTTTTAATGCTGGGTCCTTAAACAGATTCATGTCCAATCTCGCCAGCTGCCGCATGATTATGCAAGTTGTTCTGTTTTCACGTCTCGTCTTTCTAACTATGGTCCAACAATTTCGCCATCGAAGCGATGTTTCTGAAATTCAATAATCTACAGTTTCAAGCCAGTATTGCGTTACTGTTTCTTAGGATTACATTGATTAAGGATTGTGCAAGATAAGAGTGATAGAATTTTTCAGCGGCGGCCAAGAATAATAATAAAGTGTGTACATAGTCCTTACCGGAAATTGTGATTTGTGTTCTAAATATACTCGAAATGTAGTGAGGTCACAGAGTATGTATTTTTAACTTCGATAATTTAGTTTAAAGGTCAAAGACGTCCATTAAGTCAGCGCGGAGTATCTTCGAAAATCAGATGAAGAGAAGAGACGAAAAAGAAATGGTTTTGATGAAAGCATGAACTGACAATGAGTTAAATGAAAGACGAAGTTTCGAAGAAGAAACTCTCAATGAAGTTGTGTTTTGACAAGTAGTGTGTAAATGTTAAATATATTCAGAAATGAAAGAGAATTACTGTATGGTTTGTAAGACATTGTGTGATAATAGGAAGAAATGTATCATGAAAATAATCGAAGATAAGTATTAATTGTATATTATCTTGTTAATGTGAGTTGCAGCAATAAATTGTATGCTTAGTGATCTAAGGAAACTCAACGAATTATTCCATAAAGTAAATAAATTAATGGAAACTTACATTAGAGTAAAGATTTTTAAGATGTTAAGGTGTCGGATTGAACCAGATGTTTAAACCAGCAAGAAGCAATTCGAATAACGGCAAATATCTGGTACGTATATAGAAGGAAGAAAGTAAAATAAAAGAAGATACGTGAGGTTGCGTACCGTCATACTGTGACGCACAATACTTCGAAAGGAAGGAAGTACATATGAGTAAAAATAGTGCGACGCCTCACATCGTGTAATATTACAAATGCTGGTTATGGATCCGATTCCGTTGTGACAGTCTTCTTCTCATTCTTCTTTTCGTGTTGATGGCAGCGTGTTGTGATGGTATTAAAATGTGACTTCATTCAAGTATTTAGCACTTTGGGTAAGAGCAGATTTCTTATTTATGTGGATTGTGACGTAGCCTCATTACTGATCCAGGGCGATACAATCAGAGGCGTCCGCCCAACACCTGCCTAGCAGTGTAAACACTAATGGAGGCGCCCCATAGTGCACCGTGCGATTATCATCTCCGCTGGGACGTGCATAATTCAGCGTCATTAATGGCAACAAGCCCACCGCCCCGCGCAAAGGGAACCGCCATCAAAGTTTCACGAAAAAATTCGAACCAACGCGTCTTCTTCTTCCTGTTTAAGCCAGCGAAGACCACTTACGCAGCCCTTCAACGGTCGGATCTTGCCGATCACTGCTGATAGTGGCGGAAAAAACTGATTCGTGATTACTGTGTCGGGTAGAGCTTTGCTGAAAACTCATTCATTTCTCGCTTCTACTACTACTTCATCATTTAGTACGCTTTGTGAGAAAATTATTCGAACGGGTTTGAACAAAATATTTGTGTCTGATAGATTTCTTTGAGTAGGGGAGCAGTGTTATCTCTGGTTAACGTGCATCACAGATCATCGCTGGAGATCAAGCCAGAGAGTTTGTTGCATTGTTAGAAGACTGAACTCTTATGGACTGCAGTTTTATAAAAACTAATTAGAGTAATATTATATGTGACAAAGGCCAGGAATAAGAACATTAACCTGTTAATTTTAATGAATGAATGAATTGACGATTCCGTTGGCAACTGTGTGGATAAATGCATTAATACAAAAATCGGAGGCATTTGATTTGTTACAAATAAATAGGAAGGAACCAATTTGAACATTATTAAATGCAAATTACATACTCAACTATTAATGAGATAGTTTTTCAAGTTTTTTATTTTAGAACACTAAATAAAGTAACGTTAGAAGCTCTAAGTAATCTTTTCGTATGCTGTCCGCACAAGAAATGCTGTAATCAACGACGGAACTCGCAATTTAAAATAGTAGGAGTAGTGGGTGTTAATTTAGCAACCTCCGGTTTGGGTTGTATCAAATATCTTCGATTACTATCTTTTCAGTTTAAGAACAAGTTATAACTTCTTGTTTCGGTCACGCAGAAACATAAGACAGTTTCAGTTAGCTTTCAAACTGTGTTTCGTATTTCATTTAATCATAATAAGAAATTTCATTCAGCTGCTCTAAGTTTGCAACTTTTATTTGAATAATATCCCTTGTTTCGCAGTCACCGAGCTGCGGCAGGATCGGGCCTCGCATCCGGGAGAAGGCGGGTTCGAATCTCCGTACGGCCACATAGAGTTCAATTTTCCATGGTTTCACGATGAGCGATTGCCGGGACGATTCCTTCTAAAAGATCATGTCTGCATTCCTTCCCGTTCCTTTCTTCCAGCCCTCAAACCAAGCCTTTTATGAATTTTAATACTACGATAATTTTATAAATAATTCCGTCAAAAACAACTGTTTTGGTGAATTTTGTTTTTATTTGATTCGCCGGATGCGTTTCGCCCTAGTGGTGAAGGGCATCTTCAGTGGCTGTAAAGTGTTTTTACATGTGTTGTTACAATAATTATCTACAGTACAACTCTTTATATATATATATGCACACTGTACTCACAGATACAGTGGTATTCCTCACATTCATTGCAGTTCCATTTGATGTGAAAGTGTGTGAAGTGCTATTCCAGACCGGCATGTGAGGAATACCACTATATCTGTGAGTACAGTGTACACACACACACACACACACACACACACACACACACACACACACACAGATATATATATATGTATATATAAACAGTTGTACTGAAAATCATTATTGTAACAACACATGTAAAAACAGTTTACAGCCACTGAAGATGCCCTACACAACTAGGGCGAAACGCATCTGGGGAATCAAATAAAAACAAAATTCACCAAAAAAGTTGTTTTTGAAGGAATTATTTATAAAATTATTGTTTAACAACCGTGGAAATATGGCCTATCACCTGATTAATATTTAATCGTACGAATTGAGTATAGGGAGATGAAATTTGATTAAATATGAGTTTCTATATTTTTCACGTGAATAGATATTGTTTTTGTGAAAGGAGACTGTGCAATATGGTCAGAAGTAGAATGACGTTTGAAATATTAATTCTTGTTCTTCTTCTCGTGTCGATGACACCAACAAATACGAGGTAGTATTTTCGCCATTGCGATAGCTTTGTCAGAAACTGATTAGAGTCAAATTGGGATACATTCATTCCGATTTGTGGACAAGACAAAAGATGCATCATGGTTTCTCTCTCCCCACACGAGCATGTGGTATCTGGTTGTTCCCAGATATCCTCATGAAGTAAGAGTATCATTGGAACGGCGAAGTCTATTTAGCGACTTCCATATGGTTGTTCGGACCCAGGTGGTAGAATCTCTTTTGGCTTGATCCACTCGATATCATGTTGCACTCTCTTCTCCCAGGCCAATATTCTTTCACTGCTTGATACTCCCTTTAGTGACTTTGAAATCCACAGGAAGCTTGATCGAGACTTCAGTCTCGATAGCTACTTGGAGTGGTTTACTTTACCTGTTTTGTGTTTAAATTCGTGTAAATAGCTTTAATTTCCATTATGAAATATTTCCCAATGACGGTGAGTGATTTTGGACTAGTTCTAATTCTTTTGATTATCAGTGGGATTGCTAGCGTTCGAGAAACGACTGTCGGCACTCTTTGTTGTGTTCTGGATGTTACTATGGTGCCCATTTAAGGTCGCGTCAAGGGCGAGCAGAAACAGTCGTGGTCAGTATTTCTTAACAGTTCAACAGTCGTTACTTGTGAGTTTAATCGCTGGAATTGTTTTTTAATGAGCTTTAGTATCTCTGGACGAAGTTCGATGTCTATTCGTATTTATTATTGAAGATTTCGATGGAACAAAAGTGAGTGGAAAAGTGACTAGGCGGTCTTGTTATTTAATTGAACCTCTTACTCAGTTTTAGAAGTTCTATCAATAATTATTGGTGAAAGGAGAAATCACCTGGCGACCGGAGGGTACAAAGGTGTTAATTAAAGAACTAATTAATTAAGTTGTAATCAGCGTCATCTGAGAGGGCTGTCCAGTGAGATTCTTTCCTCTCCAAGCGTTAATGGGCTCGACGTAGAAGAGCCGTAAAGACATAACAGACACACAGGCGTCTAGTCTGCCTTTGTTTTAAAAAATACTTTAGAGATTATTCGGAATGTCGATTGGCATTTGTTAATTTTTCTGTTGCAATCCTCATCGCTAGGGTTCAGATCTTTAAAACAGAAAAATATGAATGCAAATATGAGCTTAAAAGAGGATAAATACGATCTAAAAATGACAAAATACGACCAAACATTTAAATTTACTGTACATCAAAACATGCTCAGTTACACATCATTTATTTTATCTAGTAATGTCGCTTTCACGTAGACAGCATAAATTGCTTCCGTGCACTCTTTGCGCCATTGGGAACTTAAATTCTAAATAGCTTTGTCGATTTCACTATAATTTTACATAAATTACTAAAATGTACTGAAATAATCCTCTCCAAATTCCTTTAGGTAGCTCCGTAACATCGCACTTTCAGACAAAAAACAAAACAAAAAAGTCAGCATGATGGTACTGATTTAAAACTGACTGAGGAATTATTTTCTAAAGTATTTGTGACATTGATTGACGCGGCTCGACACAGGCATGCTGCTATTGCAATGTCGAGATTAAAAGTTGGGCTGAAGATTAATGTATAGAGAGTGACAATAATGTATGACTTTAATTCTCGACTCGTGAATTCTGACCAATTAAGAGACAATTAGTATTGTTTTTTCCTCCAATTTATAGAAGTAGTAGAGTTCTGCGAATAATTATCTAAATTTCTTTTCATCTATAACTTAAATTTTTGGTATTAATAAAAATTACCAGATTTTTACTCAAAATATGACCATTAATATTATCTTAATATGACCAAAACTAGCAAAATGGCCTGAATATACATTTATGTGCAATATAGTACTGTATACAGTATATACAATATATTAAAATACAGTGTTAGTACAAACGAATCGTTCTGTTTGAAAACCCTATTTATTCTAAGGTATTATACTTACAAATATGATTGATATATGAAAATAACCACAAAATATCCAGGTTTGTACACCATGTGGCGTGGCAGCACTAGTTCAGGTTTGTACACCATGTAGCGTGGCAGCACTAGTTCAGGTTTGTACACAATGTGGCGTGGCAGCACTAGTTCAATTTTGTACACCAGGTGGCGTGGCAGCACTAGTTTAGGTTTGTACACCATGTGGCGTGGCAGCACTAGTTCAGGTTTGTAAACCATGTGGCGTGGCAGCACTAGTTCAGGTTTGTACACCATGTGGCGTGGCAGCACTAGTTCAATTTTGTACACCATGTGGCGTGGCAGCACTAGTTCAGGTTTATACACCATGTGGCGTGGCAGCACTAGTTCAAGTTTATACAACATGTGGCGTGGCAGCACTAGTTCAGGTTTGTACACCATGTGGCGTGGCAACACTAGTTCAATTTTGTACACCATGTGGCGTGGCAACACTAGTTCAGGTGTGTACACCACGTGGCGTGGCAGCACTAGTTCAGGTTTGTACACCATGTGGCGTGGCAGCACTAGTTCAATTTTGTACACCAGGTGGCGTGGCAGCACTAGTTCAGGTTTGTACACCATGTGGCGTGGCAGCACTAGTTCAGGTTTGTACACCATGTGGCGAGGCAGCACTAGTTCAATTTCGTACACCATGTGGCGTGGCAACACTAGTTCAGGTTTGTACACCACGTGGCGTGGCAGCACTAGTTCAGGTTTGTACACCATGTGGCGTGGCAGCACTAGTTCAATTTTGTACACCAGGTGGCGTGGCAGCACTAGTTCAGGTTTGTACACCATGTGGCGTGGCAGCACTAGTTCAGGTTTGTACACCACGTGGCGTGGCAGCACTAGTTCAGGTTTGTACACCATGTGGCGTGGCAGCACTAGTTCAGTTTGTACACCAGGTGGCGTGGCAGCACTAGTTCAGGTTTGTACACCATGTGGCGTGGCAGCACTAGTTCAGGTTTGTACACCACGTGGCGTGGCAGCACTAGTTCAGGTTTGTACACCATGTGGCGTGGCAGCACTAGTTCAATTTTGTACACCATGTGGCGTGGCAGCACTAGTTCAGGTTTGTACACCATGTGGCGTGGCAGCACTAGTTCAGGTTTGTACACCATGTGGCGTGGCAGCACTAGTTCAGGTTTGTACACCATGTGGCGTGGCAGCACTAGTTCAATTTTGTACACCAGGTGGCGTGGCAGCACTAGTTCAGGTTTGTACACCATGTGGCGTGGCAGCACTAGTTCAAGGTTTGTACACCACGTGGCGTGGCAGCACTAGTTCAGGTTTGTACACCATGTGGCGTGGCAGCACTAGTTCAGGTTTGTACACCACGTGGCGTGGCAGCACTAGTTCAGGTTTGTACACCATGTGGCGTGGCAGCACTAGTTCAGGTTTGTACACCATGTGGCGTGGCAGCACTAGTTCAGGTTTGTACACCATGTGGCGTGGCAGCACTAGTTCAGGTTTGTACACCATGTGGCGTGGCAGCACTAGTTCAGGTTTGTACACCATGTGGCGTGGCAGCACTAGTTCAGGTTTGTACACCATGTGGCGTGGCAGCACTAGTTCAAGTTTGTACACCATGTGGCGTGGCAGCACTAGTTCAGGTTTGTACACCATGTGGCGTGGCAGCACTAGTTCAAGTTTGTACACCACGTGGCGTGGCAGCACTAGTTCAGGTTTGTACACCATGTGGCGTGGCAGCACTAGTTCAATTTTGTACACCAGGTGGCGTGGCAGCACTAGTTCAGGTTTGTACACCATGTGGCGTGGCAGCACTAGTTCAGGTTTGTACACCATGTGGCGTGGCAGCACTAGTTCAATTTTGTACACCATGTGGCGTGGCAGCACTAGTTCAGGTTTGTACACCATGTGGCGTGGCAGCACTAGTTCAGGTTTGTACACCATGTGGCGTGGCAGCACTAGTTCAGGTTTGTACACCATGTGGCGTGGCAGCACTAGTTCAGGTTTGTACACCACGTGGCGTGGCAGCACTAGTTCAGGTTTGTACACCATGTGGCGTGGCAGCACTAGTTCAATTTTGTACACCAGGTGGCGTGGCAGCACTAGTTCAGGTTTGTACACCATGTGGCGTGGCAGCACTAGTTCAATTTTGTACACCAGGTGGCGTGGCAGCACTAGTTCAGGTTTGTACACCATGTGGCGTGGCAGCACTAGTTCAGTATCCGTAACGACTCCCGAAATGGAGGCAAAGCGAGAAAACAGTACGGAAAAGAGCCGCCTTGTAAACAAAACGGTTTGAGGTGGTATCGCCTATTCAAGGACAATGGTTTGTTTATGGAATGGTAAAAGCACCGGTCGACCACAAGTGTAAGACGAAATAGTGGATAGAGTGAGGGAAAGTTACTTGTGTCGTGTGACCAAGGGGTCACACATAGATCATTCGGCGAGTGAGCATAAAACTTAGATATTTTCATATAACAATCATATTTCTAAGTATTATACTTTGGAATAAATCGTATTTTGAAAGTGAATGATTCTTTTGTAATTACCTTGTACAATCAGGAACGTTCAGTCAGTGTTTAATTCAGCATTACAGCTCAAAAAGAAGAAAGGAAAAAAATATGGCTTGTCATAAAGATCCCAACCCTGCTTATCCCCGTCTGAGCCATTACTGCGCTAGTTCGCTGGTCGTTGCTTGCCAGATATCGCAGTGTTAGCGGGCGGCGTGGTTGGTATCGCTGTCTGCCGCGCAGGTGTCGCCTTACTTATTAGCGCCTGTTGGACGCCGCCTCGAACTCGCCTCGCCTCGTCTCTCTCCTGTCGTCGTTACGTCGCCCGAGCTCGTGTTTCGAGTGGAACACACGAGGCTCTGATTAGCTGATAACAAGCGAGGCGGCCCGGCCCGCTCGGTGTTATTTATTCGGCGATCCGAGCCAGATGCGCGTTCTGCGCACCTCTATGAAGAGCGCGGGACGTGCTCGGCGCGGGATGGAGCCAACAGCGCCTAACGACAGGCAGCCCGCACGCAATCTGTCGCACACCTGCAAAAGACTGCAGCCTGTCTTAACACTCGCCACACTGCATTCCCCCAAGCACTGCGATATCTAAACCAGAATTTAACAGGACGATTACAAAATTCTGACAGCGTATTTCTGCCAGAATGACCAACCATACGGGCATCATCAGACATATTCCAACGTTATTACATCTTTGCCAACGGTGCGGAGGCTTTAGAACCCAACTGAGAGACAGTTTGATAAGCATCTCGTTAGTTACTATATCTTGGTGTTTCATCCTGTCGCAGAAGCCACGGTAAGCATTTGACTGCTTCGAAATGACTACAGTACACCGAAGAATCACTTTCCACCTGTGTTTATTTTCCCGTGCGATCTACATTACTGTAACATTACACGGTACACACAGAATTACAATCGGCACGAGCAACGATACTAAGCACAATCATACAAATATTCCAGCGATTGTAACTTTCAGTTAACTTGAAACTTTCTGCTCAACTAACGAACTCTGCTCGCCATCTCCGCGCGTTTACACAAACGTTACAGAAAGATCCAGAATAATTCAAAGAGTTTCTACCAACGATTATCGAATTATGACAGTTAAATCCATACGAAAATAATTAAAAATCGTAAAAAATCACTCACAGTCATTAGAAAATATCTCTAAATGAAAGTTAATACTGTTTACATGCATTTATACACAAAATTTTCATCATAAATCAGTTCAAAAACATCGCAAATCGTCCTCCAAACGTCATAACTCACATAAAAACATAGAATTACAAACTTTTAACTAATGTTTCGACAAAATACTGTGCTTGAAGACGTTACATAGCATTTACATAATTTTTGTCCGTGAAACAAGGTTCGTTTGCATGACGCTTATACACAAATTCACAATTAATCACACAAAATACAGTATATACAAATCCATAATTAATCAACCCCCAGCTTGTTAAACATAATTCTTCAAATAGCATTTCACACACGGCTTGGTCTGACTGCTGCTATAAGTTACTGTCGAACTGATTTCAGACTTCAGTAACTGGGCTAGAAGTAGATGTAGTTCCACCATCTCGGTCTAGTTTTTTTGTATGGCTTCTGGCCTTTTCAGCCATACAGCCAGCTACAACAGTGTTATTTTGTTTCTCCTAGTGTAATATGTACTGTGATTGTCGTTTACTTCTCAGTGTGGACAACACAGGACGTATACAATACTCAATTGAAACCACCCATGCCCTCGACCGGAATCGAACCGGTGGCCCATGCAATGTGAGGCCAGCTCGATAGCCCCTACGTTACGAGCGCCAGCAACGGTCTAGTTTTAAAGAGCAAGCATGGACATTTATGCCACTACCGCTCCAACGTTCGTGGGAGCCTACCAAGCGTGTTGGGTTAGCGCTAACACATTCAGGAGGGCGCAGGTGCGAATCCTCGTCCGGCCATCCAGATCTCGACTTTCCATTGTCGCCCGAAGTCACTCCAGGTGCTCGCAAATCAACGTTTACCAGTGTTGCCACGCAACTTTCAACCAATGACGGTCTGAGATGATTTTCATGCTCTTTAAACTATTCCGCCGTTACATTAATGTAACGCAGTTAAGATTATTTAAACATTAAATAATTGTACTTAACCTGCTTCAGAAAAAAAGGAGTTTGTTTAAATCCTATACAAATTAATACATGGCATTCAGTCAGTTATTTAGTAACAATACTGAACCGTAATTAAAAATTAACAGTTACTAGAAAGAAGAATCATGAGAAAAATCTTGGGTACGCTTAAAACAACAGAACTATGGAAATCAAGAAGTAAAAAGGAAATATACTAGAACATAGAAAATATAACACAATCAATAAGAAAAAGGAGATTGCTGTTTTTTGGACATATATTTAGAATTAGAGATAACAGACTAATGAAAAAGATATTCAATTACCTTTGGGCATTCAAGAGATTAAGAAAGATTTGGAAAGAAATAAGATAAGAGAAGAGGAAATTATGGAAACAGGGATCTTTAAAAAGAAGGTATTAAGTATGGAAGTATTCGAAGGCCGAAGAGGAAAGAAATCTGCTCCAAAGTGGTCTGAGGAGAGATGGAATAAACATAATGAAATGATGAAGGAATATTGGATTGAACGGAAGAAAAAAACAATAGCAAAGGATCAAGAATTGAAATTGGCAAATGGTCCCCGTAGGCCTTAATGGAAAGAAGAAGAAGAAGAAAACTAATAATCACTGAGATATTTGGTGCCGATCTTCCCCCCCCCCTTTAAAAAAAAATACAAGGCTGTTGGATTTTATAGCAATGAACGAGTTTTGGAAATAATGGGAGAGGAAAGAAGTTTGTGGAAGAAGCTCATACAGAAAGAAGAGTCAGGTTGGTAGGTCATATTTTGAGACATGCTGGATTGGTTAATTTGTTAGTGGAGGGAACAGTCGAAGGTAAGAACTGTAGATGAAGACAGAGATTAGAATATATGAAGCAGATAATTGAGGACGTGGGTTGTAAGGGATATGTAGAGATGAAGAGGTTAGCACAAGATAGGAAGGGATGATGGAGGATTGCATCAAACCAATCGAAAGTCTGATGTCAGGAAAAAAAAAGAAACATTTATCCAGCTTTAAAACGTCAAGAAGACTATGAAGAGCGCCAACGAAAACCTGAACACCTGGGACAACCTTGCAGAGTAAGATACTCTCTGGTGCAAGCCACCTGCGTGGCTGTCGCGCTATTTGAAAAGGAATGACTTCGACAGGCAACAGAAGCTCGTCGTAGTCAACATGTTCCCTCACTATGTGCGCCGTTGACTACTGACCTCGCCGATGCTGGAGTAAAATAATGGTCACATGAATACGTCAGAAACCAGTCGGAAACGAGTACTGGCCAACAACGACAACGTTTGATAATGAATCCAATAGCGTACATTTTTTGTTTACCGTAATACGGACAACACTACGTTTAAATAAACCCAATTGGCGAGGCCGGACTCGAACCAGTAACCAAAGCAATTCGAGGTTACGAGGCCTGGGTTGGACCTAGACTGGTGGACTCTGGCCTCGCATTCGAGAAGACGCGGGTTCTAATCCCCGTCCGGGCATCCAGAGTTGGGTTTTCCATGGTTTCCCCAAATCACTCCAGGCGAATGCCGGGATGCTTCATACAAAGTATATGGCCGAATTCCTATCCGTTCCTTACCCCTAGTCCTTTCCTCCCTCTAATTACCTCCACGTCGTCGGGGCGTAAAACAAAAAAACAAAAAAAAAACAGGATCGGCGCCATTCTGCTTTGGTAGGAAGCAAGTATAGCAGAGCTATAATTAATAAAAGGGGATTTTCAATTTTAATTTTTATGAAGGAGTGAAAATTTATTAATTTTGCAAGAATCTCGATGTAAGTTGGAATTTAGGAAAATTGTCACAATATGACATTCATTTTCTTATCACTGGCGATTACAAGGTCTGAGCGAATTTACCGTTAACATTGACATAAATTGGTAAAATCATAAAAGCAACGCTCAGAGGTAAAATTAGCCGTTATTAGCAAGCAAACAATTGTATATTTACTTTTAAATCCATCTCAGAATTAAAATGCAAGAAATAATGACAACTGGAAACAATGAAAAATACAAGTTATGAAGACCTCAGACAAAGGTATCATAATACTGTGACTTTACAGTTAAAAGAAAATCATGGGTGCCACGAATGAACTATATATCATTCGAAAATAACTAGTTCTGGCAAATTATGCCGCTAGCTCAGGTTTTTTGGTTTTTCAATTACAAAGTTAGAACATGGATCTATCCTCTCAAAATCGCTTAAGGATTCAGTTTCACGGAATGCACAATCAGATGGGTTGGTCGTAATAAGTTACCATTGTAGTTCTGCGTCTGCGTCTAATGTCTGCGGTGATCGGAGATGACCCACGGTATGTGAGATTATCTCACACGGCGGCTACAGACACGTCCTGTCTGTTAATGCGCATCATCGCGTTACTGGCAGTGTCGCCGTGAGGAAGCCACTCCATCAAGCCGGCAGCGTCAGAGTTTTTAAGACACCAGGAGTCGAACTGCAGCAGATGGTGAGAGAAGCCAACCTTCCAAGTCCACCTCAGCCTAGACTCGCCTAGAATCGAATGTAGAATGTCCAGCTCCTCGCTCTTCGGTCCACGAGGAAAACTTCTCGCTCCACCCCCTTGCAGTCTCGAAGATCACATTCAACATAAAATTCCCAGGATTTTAAGTTGTATGCTCATTTGGATTGGATCTTCAGGTTGGCACCTAATGTCACGTGATATCCCCGATATCTCATTTGCCCCGCGTAACTAACAGAGGTCGGACATATTCGGCTGCGTTCGGGGACGACTCTGTGTTCGGGCGGCAGGCATTTCCCGCCAGGTGAGTGACCTTGTTGATCGCCTACCCCCAGGGAGCAGAGTGTGTCGTCCGGCAAATCCTAAATCCGCGACTTCCTGTCGCCATGGTTCGGGAAGGCCACGATTAGCTTCAAGCCTACACAGCTCAATAATTCTTTAATATTCGCCTTAACAAGATACACTGAATGTACACCATTGCATTACAGTCCTCACTTGGAATCTTGCGTAATTTAGGAAATTACAACAAAAATCTATCTAGTTGGTCGCCCAAGATTTATGTAAATTACTCTTATATTATTATTTATTTAATAAAAATGCATATTGGAACGTGGCGACAGCACGTCACGTTACAAAGGGAGTTGTGGGGACGAGAGTTCGAGCCTTCTGAAACAATGATCCAAGATTAAACGTTGTTTGCTTGATGGCTACAGAAGCTAGGAGTTAGGGTAGCTCCATTTTGGCCTCTTGTGAACCGCCTCCCACGTACATTTGGTGCGGGCCCTTGTATATATATAATTATTACTATCTGCAATTGGACCCCTAAGTACCTGTTTTGTGAGATGCTAGTGAGCGGGTAAAAAGCTGACTTGTTCTCATTTATTGGACCAATGTGATGTTGATTGTCTTCAGTACATTTTGCAGAAACACAAGAGACCTTTATTTCGGCTTCTTGGACGGATCAGTTTGAATCTACAAATACATATGGAAGCATTGTGGGTCTTCCTGCGTCATTTGCAAAGTTGTTGGGGTCTAACAGCTGAGCTGATGGTGACAGCTGAAGACCAGAGCTGTGGAAGACATTCCGAGGACCATTGCAAGGGTCGGGTCACCTTGCTGTGGGAGTACGCGCCTACTCTCGTCCGTTGCATGTTTCCATGCAGTGCTTACACAAGCAGTATCACTGTCACATATTGTACCATTGAATACAAACAGCCTGCAATGTCTCGAGAATAACAACCGGTGAAATGCTAGCAGTTCTACTCAGGACAAATACACTTACCTGCTCAAGGTGGAGCTTTCGTAACTACTCCAGCGGACTCCATCAACCGTATGCGCACTGTTTACGGCCGCGGAATACCCCGTACATTATGTTTTACGGTGTTGTGCGGATGGTTTCGTTTGGAATTTAGTGGACGTTCATGTTATCTGAAGCGGGAACATTCACTCTCTTTATTAATGAGCCGAAAGGAAATCTTTATCCGTCTTTTCCAGGTATTTACATTCGGATTCAACTCCAATGTTTTATGGCATCTGTTTAGACCAGGGGTGGCCAACACGTGGCCCGCCTTGAACATTTTTTGGCCCACGAGATTCATTGCACTTTTATAAAATATATTTGCTTTATAATGAAAAAAAGTAGTGAAAATCGATGTATTAAAAAATACAGCATTTGTGCATACATATATACAAAAAATAACTGTCTAAATTATGATCAAAAATTAAGTTTGATCTTAAAATAATAATCTTGCGAATATATAACTTTATATGCGGCCCGCGATGATGCATTCCAAGAGTGGTCTGCAAGATCATTTGGGTTGGCCACCTCTGGTTTAGACTGACTAAGGTTTAATTTAATTTACTTTATTTAATTGTGATTATTTGGATTTGTTTCATGAAATTTTATTTTCAATCTTATAGTCTATGAGCACGATTTCATGACCCACTTGCTTTGTTTTTCCTTGCATCTATTCATCTACGGATACGGATCACCGGTCCCCTGTTGTACTCAGGTAGCCAATGTGAATCATCAGATTGGGGGGGGGGGGAGGGAAAAGGATTTGTGTCCTGCCGATTTTCAAATTATATAATATATTAAATTTCTGCTTCGTCTCTGCTTAAGATAACGCGTAGTCAAATTTTAGGCCAGACCATGAACACATTGAAACTATTTAAAATTAAAATTTCTAAAGTACAAAACTAAATGGTGATATTGTACTCAAATAATTTAGTATAAACATTGATAAGAAAACGGAAAACGGGTTTGCAGGGAAATTCTCACTGGAGCGTGCCCTCCATCGCAATTAAATAAAATTAATCGCAAGTATGCATTCAAGAATTGCAGTAAGTTTTTTATTTGGAATATACGAAGGTTTCAGTTTTGGGGAAAAGACGAAGGAGAGTTACTAATCAGGCAAAAACGTCACTGTTAGATCACTGTACTGAGAAACATGTTTCTAACTGGGCGCAGTATTGCTTTAATCGTAACACACTAAATCAAGGGTGTCCAAGCAGTTATGGAGATGGGCCACAATTTCGATTCAATGTTAGCCTACGGGCCACAAAAAACTATTCTATAGTTACAAAAGATATTTAAATATAACAAAGATAAAAGTAATACAATTTGATTACAAAAAAAGGTAAGAACAATGAATGGGGTATTTGCTGAGTTTCTTTTTGATTATAATCCAAAAGTAAAAAACATCAATTGGATCTTTTCAGATGTTTTTGAGTAGCATATTCTAGTCCGCTGGTGTTGGGTCAAATTCTAGTTCGTGGCCCGCGAGCCTGATGTTCGACACACTTGCACTGTGTGAGTCTCCGCTGTTAGACACTTGTAATCGACCGTGGCTGCTCCCACAGTTTGGCAGGTAGAGCGCCCGCTGTGGGCTTCCTGTCGTCTCGACGGCCGATGACCTGTCCAGCCACTTGCCGGGCAGTGACCTTCGCGACCGCTAGAGATTTGGGCGCTGCAGTTGTGCAGCCAATCAAGTGAGTTGGCGCCCTATCCCATAGTGCTTATTAGTGGAGGCTTACGTTTGAAGATGGCTGGGCCAATGGTAGAAGAGTTAACTCTTGCGGCTTAATTTTAGTGGCGTCAAGTCACAGGGGCCCTTTTCGACCGGAAGGTGCCACTATACCTTAAATCAAAGGTTCACAGAGCCATCGTTCAACCAGTGGTACTACGAGGCATATTTTTTAAGTAAGTACCGTTTTGTCACACCGTGGTTGCAGCGCTACGGTCGGCGTTCCGCGCATGCGCACTGGGTACCTGCATCTCTTGCCTACGCACTGACGCCATTACAGTCTAATTCTTCCTTGTTTACGTTGTTCACTGAGTGTTTAAGATGCCTCCGAAAATCGTGAGTCCCGCCGACTGTGAAGTACGGGCTGTTATAAGATTTCTTTGTGCTAAAGGCCTAAAACCGATCGATATTCATCGTGAGATCTGTGCAGTTTACGGATGAAACATTATGAGTGATGGAATGGTGAGAAAGTGGGTGAGAGCATTGTGACCGAGCACTTGAATTACCGAAAATTGTGCTCATGTTGAGTACCGAAAATGTTAACGGATGTGCTCGAAACCAAACGTTTAGGCAGTGCATTGACTTTCCTTGAGCGGTACCACAACGATGGTGATGATTTCTTAAGCCAAATTGTTACGGGCGATGAGACATGGGTGGCCTACGTCACACCTGAATCAAAGCAACAGTCAATGGAATGGCGGCATTCAGATTCACCCAAAAAAGTTCAAGCAAACGATTTCTGCCCGGAAAATCATGTGCACAGTTTTTTGGGACAGAAAAGGAGTATTGCTTGTGGAATTTCTGCCTCGTAATGAGACAATCAATGCAGCAGCCTATTGCGAGACATTGAACAATCTGCGCCGTTCAATCCAGAACAAAAGACTTGGAAAGTTGAGCAAGGGCATCGTTTTGCTGCATGACAATGCCCGTCCACATGTGGCTAATCATACCTAAGATCTCATCAAATCTTTTCGATGGGAAACTCTAGATCATCCTCCGTACAGCCCTGATCTGGCGCCCAGTGACTACCATCTGTTCCTGCACTTGAAGACGATAACGAAGTCAAAACAGTTGTGATGCAGTGGTTAACAAGTCAGGCAGCAGACTTCTATGAGGAGGGTTTTCAAAAACTGGTACTACGTTATGACAAGTACCTCAATATTGAAGGGAATTATGTTGAAAAGTAGAGTAAGGTACAGGCTTTCATGTAAAAAATAAAATTATTGATATATATTTGCACGTATTTTTTTAATTTCAAAACGGTACTTACTTAAAAAACATGCCTCGTATATGGAACCGAATGTTGGTCAGTCACGAAAAGACATGAACAACAGCTGCATGTCATGGAAATTAAGATTATTCGCTGGCCACAGGGAGTCACTAGATTGGACCGCGTCAGCAATGAGAACGTTCGGGTGGCATTTGGTGTGTGTGGCCCCAATCCCTGAGACAATGCGAGACGGCCGTCTGCTATGGTTTGGACATGTACTGCGCAGCAACGACACCTCACTGGAGAGAACAGCCCTTGGTGTAAGACCGCAGGGCCGAAGACGAAGAGGGGACCGAGCGTGGTGGTGTAACGGCTAGCGTTCTGGCCTCGCATTCGGGAGGACGGCGGTTCGAATCCCCGTCCGGGCATCCAGATTTGGGTTTTCCATGGTTTCCCCAAATCACTCCAGGTGAATGCCGGGATGCTTCCTTCAAAAGGCCATGGCCGAATTCCTTCCCATTCCTTGCCCCCCATCCTTTCCCGTCTCTAAAGACCTAGTTGTTATAGGAGACGTAAACCAATTAAAAAAAAAAAAAAAAAAAAAAAAAAAAAAAAAAAAAAAAAAAAAACGAAGAGGGAGACCCAGGAGGCGCTGGCTGGAAACCTTGCGGGAGGAGTAGTCAGTGTCTCACATGAAGATGCACTAGATCATCAAAAATGGAGGAAGAAGTCCAGTAAAGCAGATCCTGCAGTGCGGGATAAATGCTAAGAAGAACATGATGCCTGCATAAGCACAGGTTGAAACTGTATCCTCCAGTGCCCTGCTTATCTTCTCTGAATGAACAAGAGTCACCACTACGCTTGGTTGCGAATTATTGTTCTTGCTGTGCCCACGATCAACCAGCCACTTCTTTGATTGTTGTTCCTTCCTTTGCGACCATTATTTCTTCATCTCCCTGGGACCTTCTTACTCTCTCCTCTTCCGAGATGTCGTTTGTTCCACATTTTTTTTCCCTCTCTCTTATCACTCTCCCTATTCGTTTGACGCATTCCTCCATCTCTTCGTATCTTAAGCTAACCTCTTCATTTCAGTTTATCCCTTCTGTCAACATAGTTTGTTCCTTCGACTGTTCGCACCACGTCTAAATGAAACAGTTCCAATATCTTAAAATGTGATTCACTATCCTGTTCTTCTATTAGACTCTTCCAGAAAAATCTTTCCTTGCTCATTATTTCTAAAACACATTATTTTGTACTTTATCTGTTCATTTAATTCTCACCACCCTTCTACAGCAACACATTTAAAATGCTTTAATTTTCCGTCTTTCCGATATTCCTTGCGTCCATGCTTCACTACCACAAAGTTCAGTGCTCCATACATGCATTTTTACATAGATCTAAATTTGAAAGTAATTACGTATTTCTGTTTATCAAGAAGGTTTTTTTTTTTTCGCAAGTGGTAACATGCTTTTGACATTTTTCTTACTTCGGCCATCAGATGTAGTTTTACATACTCAACAACAGGATTAATTTACTTCTACTATAAAAGCTGATACTATTTTTATATTAATCTATTATTGTTGCTATCCAGATGTCTTACGCGTAGAAAACCACTCCTTGCTCCCTTGGCTCAGGTAGTTGCGGCGCCGTGATGGTGTCAGGCGCTGACACGGGGGTAGCTGCTCGAGTCTTGGTGGTGGAAGAAATTTCCATCATCGGGGTTTGGCCGGCGAGGTAGGACAGGTGGTGGTGCGCAACTCCTTATCTTCAAACCTCACCTAGTGACGTCATTAGGTGATCATGTGGGAAGTTAAGCCTGGTGGCCTTGTAAGCGTATTTAATTTCTATCTTACTCCTCCCTTAATTTCGTACTGCTCGTATACTTGTTTGTCAATATACGTAGCTTAAATCCTCCTCTTCTTTGGCTGGTAGATGCCACACTTCATCTAATTCAAAGGGAATTTAGCTAGAGAAGTGAGAGCAAAGGAAAAATCACTTTGAACAAAGCATACGACTTTTGATTAATTAAATTATTTATTACTGATCTTTTACTGAAAATACTTCCCTTTTCTTTTCTTTTATTAACACCTTCCAGTTCACAATTTCACGTAGCTTACGTTTCACCCACAGTTTTTGTACATTAAACCGTTTACAATAATTCACAGTTTACTGGTAGCGAATGAAGGAAGATACTTACTTCTTTTTGCTTTCTCCACCATATATTCTTCTTGCGAACCACCAACAAACAAAGATACTCTACAGTTTGTACTCTGCCGAACATTAAAGTATGATGTTAATTCCGCCACAGTTCGCCGCCTGTCCTATTTTACCAGTCAGCCCAACCTACGACGTCCGACATCTGTAGTGGTGGGTGGCTGCCCAACCCCTCGACGTTTGGACGTGGTTTCACCTTGGTTTCGCCACTTGTTGATGCCACCCACCACAGCAATTCTCCAACACCCGACAAGTAGTGCAGTTTCGAAATGCTCGTGCCGAGCCTCCGGACCATCACAATCTGTCCTCGGGCAAACTCAGAAAAATCGCGCGCCTTCCCCATTCTAAACACGCATAGCAGACTCACTGAGTCTACATGCACCGTGCGTGTGTCTGACTAGTCATCATTCCTCGTCATATGACGCTGCTATCGCCTGGACGGGTTTATATCGATAGTAGTTAGGTAGTCACAATGTTCTGGCTGATCAGTGTACACTTCTATCGCTGGGATAGGGAAGAACAAACTATCCCGGCTTTTAAATTTCCCAAACAAAAGGTATGCACGAACCCAGCGGTTGAGGAGAAGGAAGTTATGCTTGAAGGGGACGCCGTTTTGGAGGACCAGTCCTCACTTGATGGTCAAATAAGCGCGTGGAGGTTGTAACGAGCACTCTCGGTGGCAGTCGTGAGCGGCTGGATTAGCGGCGGGTAACGAGATTAATTACGCGCTCTCACGTCGGCGCCGGAATCTGCAATTCACGGCTGCTTAGCGGCCACCTCAACAAAAGACACTCGGCTCGCTTTAATTAACGGCGAGCGTTCACCCCGCAACATCTGCACGACGGGCTTCCGGGTCGCGACGCCGAAACACGACTTCGCGGAATGCACAGTTACTCAGAAATCCGGCGTAAACAGTCAACCAGAAGGCGAATAACCCATCATCAGCACTAATACAGGACCAGTTTGGTCAACGTGTCACGTCGTCTGTAACCCTATGACGTAACGTGACCGGCCTTTCTTTCGCGGATTAACAACGACCAGAGATGTTAGCACTCTCTGTCCATAAGTTCTCGTATTTTTATAATTCCTTCTCGTATTTTAATATACTTCCTGTTGTTATATTCATAGGTATTTTTCCACAGTCTTGATGCGAAACTTTGATGAGAACTTAATTTTTTAAACCCTTGAATGATTATAAACTTTAATATAATTAATTAATCTTTATTTTAGTTAAAGTTTATTAAGAAGAATCCGAAGATTACATAGGTTCGCGGTACTAAATCTAGTCAGCTCGAATAAATGCTCATACTCCATGCAACTGCTCGCTGGTTCTTGTTCTTGTTAGGCTATCATCTCCCTAGCAACCAACTCATTTTTTGTTTTTTTCTTTATATTTTCTCTATGTTATGCCACAACCCTCCCCAAGTTTACCATATCTTTGAAAAAGATACTGGTAAACTTTTTGAGAGTTTAAATATAGACCTTTGTATTCTTCTCTCTGTCATTATTTACAATACATATACAACATTTTTCAAAATCACAACAATGCGAAAAAAACAATAATCTTCGTGTCCTGTCATGGGATTGCAAAGCTGTCGTCAGTTCACACTTAGTACCCTGACAAGGTGTCGCTATTATAGCGAGCTGAGAAGTTAGCTCATCCATTCCCATTTCTATAATAGTAGATTAAATATAAAAATAGGGTCGGATGCGATACAAGAAGTTAGTGAATTTTGCTACTTAGGAAGTAAAATTAGAACCGATGGCCGAAGCAGGAATGATGTTAAATGCAGGATAGCACCAGAAAAAAAGAGTTTTCATGAAAAAGAGAAATCTTTTAGTTGCAAATATCAATATAGGACTCAGAAAGAACTTTATAAAACCCTGTGTGTGGAGCACAGCACTTCATGGCAGCGAAGCAAGAAAGAAAATGGAAGCGTTTGAAATGTGGTGTTATAGAAGTGTGCTGAAAATTAAGTGGACAGATAAAGAACGAAATGAATTAGTTTTGGAAATGATGGGCGAGGAAAGAAGTTTGTGGAAGAGTCTTGCAGAAAAAAGAGACAGGATGGCAGGTCATATTTTGAGACATGCTGGATTGGTTAATTTGTTAGTAGAGGGAACAGTCGAAGGAAAGAGCTGCAGAGGAAGACAGAAATTAGAATATATGAAGCAGATAATTGAGGACGTGTTGAGATGAAAAGGTTGGCGTAAGACAGGAAGGGATGGAGGATTCCATCAAACCAGTCGAGAGACTTAACACAGCAAAAAAAAAAAAAATAAAAAAATAAAAATTGGTAGTGCAATATTTCATTTAAATCCGCATATTAATTATTAGTTACTTTTTTGTCGTTTATTCTAGTTCGACGTTGGCCTAAAAGTTTTCGTTATATTCTTTCAATATATGTCACTGTCACAGAAAGCTAAGAAATGTTGGATCGAGTTTATATCACGATTCAGTGAGTGTATTAATGCGCGTGCGACGTAGGTTTTCATTTTCGAGAAGCAACATTAGCGGTGCTTTTGACTAAGTTGGAATGCAACTTCTGCTACAATGCCAACTGGCCTTCCGCATTGCAGCAGAGGACATGAATGATGTACTAAAGGAATGTAAGTTTCTTTCAGGAGTGCCACGCCACCGAAATCAAAATTACAGGCTCAAGATGACCTTCGGAAGAATAGGCTTGAATGGAAGGGCATCAGGTTTCACCCTCATCCTCCCTTAAACTTCCATTTATTCACAACATAAACAACGTTCTAAACATACATTTTGTTGACATGTTAGAAATTAATTTTTCAATTTCGGAAGCCTCTTAAGATATTATTTAGTAATTATGCATTCTAGACCTATTTTTTGCATCCTGAATATTTATATTCCATTTTGCTCGTATATAACAGTTTCTGGTAAATTACAACTGCAAACATATGTTAAAAATAATAATAGAACAGCTGAATTTGTTTGTATAGTTGAAACTTTGAATTAAACAGGCTCCTCAGGGCAACACAGTTTGCAGTAGGAATGTAACGGAACTCCGCATCCGCAAATGTGGAACTTCCACGTAAAAACCTACCTCCGCTTTCGAATCGGCAACTTTTAATACGGAAGAATAGCGGATGTTTTGCAGTGTATATGTATATATCTTATTCTCATTTCCAGGTTTATTGGATGATGCTAAAAGATAGATTATGTCATTCCAAAAGATTCGTAAAATTTCGTTCCGTCATCCATGAGATGTTGTGACAAAGGTAGAACCTCCCACCACCCCTTTTTATGGAACAATAAAAGTAAGTTTGTGTTTTGAGATTGGGAAAAATAATGTATATTGTTCAGAAAAAGAGCACGTTTATATTTTAATGTTTGAATGCATATTTTGCATTACTTCTAAATTAGTTCTGATTTCTCAGATGTTTACGGATTGAAGTACGGAAGGTCCCCGGTTCAAACCCAGGTCTCGGTTGTAATTTTTGTGGGCCTTGAAATTGACCTTCACTTCTAGCAACGCTTTGATGTGTTAATGCGGTCTGTGTTTAAACTAAAGTATAGAATGGTCTCATTCTTTACTAACGAAAATATTGAGTGGATCGAAATTAACCTCAGACAAAACAAACACGCCAAGCGTGAAGTGATTGACATTTCATTGTGATTAGTTCAGATACGCGAGAATCTTTCAATCCATCATAGTGTGCTAAAGACTTAATTATGGTTTATTAATAATGCAGATGAATCAGTAAAATACTGATGAAGAACTACAACAAACAGTCTCACTGTGGCAAGAAAAACTAGAATAATAGGGTCTTAAGATCAACACAAAGAAGATTGAAGTACTGGTTAGCAGCAAATTAACACTGAGGTCACCCGGATGGGGATTCGAACCCGCGTCCTCCCGAATGCGAGGCCAGAGCGTTACCTCTCACCCACCACGCTCGGTTCCGTGCCCGCCATCCGCCTTCCCACCACTCTAGTGGCGCATTCGCAGTACAACTTGTAGGACCTACATTGATCTGATTTTCGATGAAGAACTCTTGATGGGCACTGAAAAGTGTTACCGAACTACATGTAGGACATGTTGGATGTTGTTGGACTCCCACGCAACCAAAAAAGGTCCTTGCTGTCAAACAAACTATAAATATTGGAGGAAGCTATTGGAGGAAACATCAGACGAGTGTGCGATAAGGACACATGGTGTGCGGCGAGAAAGTACAAGTGGAAAGGATTGCTTGACACATTATCTTTGACTCCTTCTGTCAGCGTGAATGGGTGAGCGCATCCTACGGTAGTTCTACACGGATGTCATATTAGTTGGACCATAAATAGGCCGCTTTACTTTACATGCAAGTTCAAACTTGTAAATTCGTCGCTTTGGTAATAACAACGTTCACTTCATTGATACTTTTATTGCAAGATCGTCAGAAATAAAACCAATTTTCTTGTTAGCTAAGCGAAGATGGACAGGATCTCGTATAAAGAGAAAAGAATAATATATATTACAATGTAAACATCCATTATTCATCCACATTAAAAATTGCGGATGCTGGTGCGAAATCGGATGTGGGATTTCATGCAAAAGTTCCGCACTTGCGGATATCTGTTACATCCCTAGTGTGGACTAACTTGAATCGAGTAAGCGCCAAAACGCCCAAAGTCTGGGCCATTGTAACCACTTCTGCCGGCAGAATCGGTCAGCAGAGTTCGGTTGGTTGTTCGGCAGAGTGAAAATTCGGCCGAAGTCGGTTCCAGTGCAAACCTAACCTCTGACTGCACCTGGAAAGGATTGTTTTAAGGCGGCTACAGAAGAGCCAATTTCGATCCCAATCTCCAAGGGCAATCAGCCTGTACTACAGTTTATACTGAGAGAAAAAGAAGGTATTCTGTGAAAAAATTGATTTTATTAAGAAAATGTTATTTTACAGGAACATTTTTGAGAAGCCTATAGCCAAAAGATACTAAAAAATTTTTGGGAGTAGATTCTGAAAGTTTTGCAGAGTTTTTATTGATCCCTTATATATATATATATATATATACACCCTACTGCGTGAAAGTATAAGCGTCAGAGAACGATTAGTCGCGGCCGGCCTCGGTAGCGTAGGGGCTACAACGCTAGCTCCACGTGCCGTAGGTCGCCGGTTCGAGTCCGGCCGAGGACATGGGTGTTTAAGTGTTGTGTCTGTGAATGTCGTGTCCGTATTGAAGTGTCCATGTGTCTATACTTGATAGCAACAAGTTACTCTAGAAACTAATACACTGGAAAAAGTTGTCACATTGAACTGGCTGTATGGCCTCAACAGCCGGAAGCCATTTAAAAAAAACTAAAAACAAAAACGATTAGTCATTACTTTGCAATTTTTGGCAAGTAGAAAAACGTATGAAGATATGAAATTTAGTTCGCCGATTTCACCACGAACGCTTTCCGACATCATTCCTGAAACATGTTGGGCTGTCTACAAGCGTCTAAAATAATACATTAAAGAAGAAAAAAAAGGGTGCAACTGTTATTTCCTAGTCCAATTCCTTGTAAATTTCGAACAAAATTCGAAATCCTTCTTCCGCATTTTGTGGTTTTCATAGTTTTTGTTGTGTTTGTACCACAATTGGGGTATATTCTCATAAATTTCGAAAATATTCGTCCACATCTCTTTCTCTTTAGACATTATTAACGACACACACCACTAATGGCACGAAACACACTGTAAGAATACACAGCATCTTAGTTTTTAAAGAGTTAGTAATTAGCCTAATGTTTTTTTAAGTTACTTCTGTGGGAATTGTTTACTGGCAGTGGTATTTTCGATTCACTATTTTGTTTCTGATTAATGTAAACTGTTGTTGTAAAAAGTGCTTTATATCGGGTTATTATTATTTCTTATTGTGTCAAAGAAATTACAAGCATCGTTATTACCAGATGAACAAAGTACATGAAAATCTCTGGACAGTACAGAAAGAAGATCTTTGGGCAAGAAGAAGAGATGAAAGGGGTATGCAGAGAGGAACGCGGAGAAAATAACTGCGAGTTGGATCTGTACACAGAGGGTGCAATTATTAATGTAAATTAAAATAAAAAAGCCAAGTGGATGTTTTGATGGTTATTTTTATTCTTTTGGTGGAATAAAAGAGAAGTATTGCCATTTTATACACTACCAAGAAGGTTAGTAAAAGAGTGCAAAGATTATACGTGGCGTTCCGTGACAGACGAGATGCCATATAGTAGTGAAGAAGAAGGAGCACAATTATTATTATAACACTCGTTCCCTGCTCCAAACTGACTGAGTCAAAATTGTCTCAATCGTTGCAATTGCGCTACACAATTCTCAATCTGCTCCCTGTCTGCAGGGACAATCCGTAAATTGCTTGGCGGGCTCTGCCAATCTCCCGAAATAGGGACTACCAGACCCAATTTGCCTAGTTACGTGGTAATCTGCAGGGACCCTGCCCTATTGCCCCTGTAGATTGGGACCAAAATTGGGTCATATGTAGCTGCCGTAACTTCTGACTGGACTCAGACACACGATTTCGTGATTAGATTGCCTGACGTTGCTACTGGCTCGAGTACAGCCTTCGTCTGTGTTGATCTCTGTTCCGGCGACGGTGAGAGTGGACAGTAAGTAGCGGCGATAGAGACGTTAGCCAGCGCGGCGGCGGGGAGGTCGGCCGCGAGCGGCTGGTGCGCGCAGGTGGTGATTAATTCTGGACGTGCCATCCCCGTGATTAATGCCGCCTATTGTTGGGCAGACAGCTCGCAGCTACCGGAATTGCTGCTCGTAATTACACCTCGCCACTTGTTAATAATTCTGCTCCTCATTCAGCTTCTTATATTTATCTCTATTAATTTTTTGTGCCTCCGCCGCCATTGTCCTTGTCATTCCGTTCTCACGGCGAAGCCTGCCGATCTCAATGGCCGCATGCAGCCCGGCAGGTCCCGTCCAACACATTCGAACAGAAAACACCTGCGCAAGTGTCGTAGCGCGCGAGATGCCACTGGAAACAAAGCAAGCGTACACTACTTCACTCGTACGCTTAATCTCAGCGTCTGACTTTTTCTATTTGATAGTTTACAAACATACAACGAAAATTCGAATGGTTCGTCGCAGCTTCATGTTGTGTGTGACCTTCTCAAACTCCTATGACCTCAGGACTAGTTAAGAATCAAAATACTGATACGGAATGAAAGAAACATCTTCTTTTGTGTGTGTGTGTTGTGCCTCAAAGGCGTGTTTTTGTAAAGTCCCGTTACCAAGGTAGCTCTACTTTGGGTGTCAGTTTGTTTTGGACAGTATAGTTTTGGGGGTTATTTTTATTACTATTTGAGGGGGAAATATGGCTACGGTTCGTCAAAGACGACCTTATTTGAAAAACCTCTACAGTTTTGTTATAGTCATATTAGTTACCTTCTGCCTGATATATAATACTTAATGCCACTGCCGTGCCAGTGCCTTGGCAGGAGCCTTTCGTCAGTTTTTTCTGAATTTTTCTATACTGTAATAAATTTTTTCCGTTTGTTTGAAGATTTCTGCATACCTGTTGTGTCACTAAGGAGATAAGTTGGTGTGAATCAGGATGCTCTAAATATAACTCGTAGTATCGGTTCTGTAATCGCTGGAGATAGTCTGTATTGGATTTTGATGCTGTTCCCCACACCTGACATCCATAGAGGATGAAAGGGAGGATAACTGCTTTGTAGATCCTAAGCTGAGTCAAGGCCAGAGGGGCTGCAATTTCATACTGATAAGTGGTACTCATACAGCTAAGTTCTTTGTAAATTTAACTCGATTTCGTAATCACTGAAATATAAGACCCTCTCAACCCTTGAAGTTTCATTTCGTTTTATCCTCCTTTCCTGGGTGTTTCACTTTTTATGTGGCAGTATAGTTTAGTGACAGGGATTATTCCAGTGATTTTCTTCTCTGGGCTGAGGATTTAAGTACGTAATAATATCCATGAAGTGTAACTTTTTGCTAAAGTTACTTTTTTCTTGTGACATCACTCATCGTCGATGTTGAAGTATTTAGAGGCGGGAAAGGAATGAGACAAGGAACGGGAGGAATTCGGCTATGGCTTTATGGGGGAACAATTCCCGAATTCGGCAGAATCGATTTCGGGAAACGAAGGAAAACTGAAATGTAGATGGCGGAATGGGCATTTGAACCCGCGTCCTCTCGAATGCGAAGCTAGAGCGTTACCGCTCATCAGCTCGCTCATTTATTTATTTTTTTAACATTCCACGAGATAATACTGCCACATAGGAGATAGCCTGATGTATGAGTGGGCCTCTATCATCTCTGTAACGGTTAACTTGGCGCGAACACTCTTGGCTTACTGTGCCTCATATATGTGTATGTTTTTGCTGAAAACAGAATTATTTGTGATTAATTTAATTACAATTGGAATCAAGTAAATTATCATAAATGCTAAATTATCCAAAATGCAGAATTGCATTGGCAGAAAAAGCTTTGAATAAAAAAAATTAAAAAATACTACTATGTCACTCTATTATGAAATGGTCAAGGAAAAGATTGATTAAATCAAGGATTCTCAACTGTGATTCACAGAACAGCTGTGGCCTCCGAAGAAGGGATAGCTGGTTCGATGGCATGTTATTAGAAATCTAATTCCAATTGAATTAAAGTTCTCATAACCAATTACTAGATTAACTATGAGTTTCTTTTCCTTAGTTTACTCGCTCTGTCTGCAAGTTCACTAAATTATTATTCATTTGGTTAGTAAATATTGAATATGTTCAATACATAATTTACTTTTAATAGTTCGTTTCTAATTTCATAACTGTACTTCCTTAGTAATTCAGAAAATGTTTTTGGATTTATTATACTGTAATGGTAGAATGCAGTATGTCCCAAATGTTAATAATACGCATATAGGTAGAATCATTTGCGATATTTTCCTGGCCCCCAGGTTGAAAAATATTGAGAAACGATGGACTGGATGATACGTTTGTAGCGAGTGTTGTGTGGTGTGCAGACTCGGACTCATAGGAAAGGGGACTGGAAGCTGCTGAAATGTCGCTGTGGCAGAGGACGGAGAAAATCGGTTGGATAGAAAGAGTAGAGAGAGAGGAGGTGCTGATGAAGGAGCGTGGTAGGATAAAGACCATCAGAAACAGGAAGAAATATTGGTTAGCGCATTTAATAAGACATCAAAAAGTATTGAGGTTGTTTTGGAAGGTATTATAAGTGGTAAAAAGGAGAGAAGACGTGGAAAATTCGAGATGGTGGATGATATTAAACGTGCAGAACAGGTGCACTAGAATGAAGTGAATGGAAGAAAGTAGAGAGGATTGGAGAAGATTTAGATCAGTCGTGCGAGGTAATTGAGGATACCCAAACTATACTGAGGATTGAAATTGCACGCAAATAGCCTACGTTTACCAGCCAACCGTGACTACCGCATTAATAAATAAAAATTTACGAAGTCGCGGTACCTTCCTTAGGTTGGTCAAAATATAAACGTATAGTGACTGTTAGTTTACGAGTGGATCCAGAACTTTCACAAGGAGCTGGAGGGTGTGCAAAGAAAAGCAGCTAGCGTTGTTTGTGGAAGTTATCGCAGTTCCCAGTCACTAACTGATACGATAAACCAGCTGGGTTGGGAGTCATTGGAGAAAAGGAGGAGGGTGAAGAGAGTGCTGGGAATGTACAGGCGATATGTTGGTGATGGGGCTTGGAGGGATATTGGTCAAAGAATTAGGAATAGTGCTTGGAAGGGGAAAGGTGACCATGACCACAAGCTGGCGCTCGATTTCATGCATAAAGGAGTGGGAAAATTTTCTTTTGTTGGTAAGGGTGTCAGGGATTGGGACAAATTACCAAGTGAAGTGATGAATAATTTACCATAAACGCTGAAGGAATTTAAAATTAAAATTTGTGAATTGTAAGAGTATATGGGGCAGGATTTAACTGTCCAATCATAAAAGAAATGTTTAAAAAAATATGTATATATAAAGGGAAGATTAGAACACAACGGGAATTGCCATCGCAATGAAAATTAATAATAATAATAATTAATATGAGATGCATGATCGCCAAGTCAATGCATTTTTTTTATTTACCGAGAGAAACCATTCTTTTTCAGAAAGTGGGTAAGGATGTCAGAGATAGGAACAAATTAGTAAGTGAAGTGATGAATAATTTACCATAAACATTGAAGGAATTTAAAATTCGTAAATCGCAAAAGTGTATGGGGCAGGAATTTACTCTCAAATTATATAAGGTGATAAGAAAATAAAATAAAAAGCGGTAATTAGATGACTAGGAGAATTGTCACCGGAGCGTGTGCTCCATCGCAATTAAAATAATAGTAATAAAAAAGTGTTTTCAAATCAGAAAACACACATAAGCCTTTGTTAACACACAAATAATTTCTTAGTATTTATTTGTAACAATTCGAGTGAACGTCTACGGGGTTACTGTCGCTCGGTCCTTGTTCGCACAGAGGCTGTGGTGAAACGTGGGTTCTCCTAAAGCCAAGGTACCCATCTGCAAATAGTCTTTAATTAGGCACCGGATAAAAAATATTTCCATTTTCTAAACTAAAGGAAACATATATTGCGACATGTGTAACAAATAGATGACTAAAGTGTAAGAGTATGTTTTTTTTTAAAAAAAATAATTGCAATGGAGCACACGCTCCGGTGGCAATTGAACAGTTCTTACCATTATATTAATAGCAACTTACTTTAATAGTGTAATTGCCGTACATCTATGTTTATTAAGTGCTTAATTAAAACTTGAGCTGGCTTCCTAGCACCGTATTGCAAAAGTGAACTTCGCTTCTGAGCACCTGGTAGCCCTGTTATTGTGCCTGTCTGCGGCCACTAGTTCGAAACGTTTAGCTTGATATTATCAAGAGATGGTGTGTTTATATCAGAATAACATGAATTAAAAAAAAAAAAAGAACTCTGTAAATTTAACATTTAGAACCTACGGAACTAGGTTGCTAAACAATATAAATTGCAAAAAAAAGTTAATTTTAAATATATACGTGTTCCGAATTGGTTGTTTAAAATAAATGACGGATAGTATTTCCTCAATCATTGCTGCTGTAAAATTGCTGAAGATATTTTCTGCTTTCTCTCTTCCTATAGCCTGTTTTGGTATGTTACGAACCGCTTGGCTGAACTTATTCGTCTTAGATTTCTTAGAGTGAATAAATTTACTTCCACTCACCGCAGTTAAGAAATATATCGGGAATGTATTTCTTCTGCTTATTGCAAATGATACGTTGAATGAACAACTCTGTATTATTTTTTAAAAAATTATTTGTTTCTGCTAATTACTCTTCTAGATGATACATTTTATATTCACGAATTTTTATTGATGATAATTTATAAACATTACCACAATTTTGATAGCCTATTTTGACATTACTAGAACCTATTTTTCATTGGAATGCAGCCTATTTGAGCCAACTAAAATAAGATTTTTGAAACTTAAAAATCCGAGGTCTAGAGATGAGTATATTTTTGTTTGTGAAGCAGAGATTAGAGACTTTCCCAACATTCACATTCATGATATACGGAAAACTGCCTAAAAACTGCAAACCGAGCGTGGCGGGTGAGCGGTTAACGCTCTGGTCTCGCATTCGAGAGGACGCCGGTTTGAATCCCCGTTCCAGTATGCAGATTTTAGTTTTCTATGGTTTCCATAAATCACTCCAGGCGAATGACGGAATGCTTCATTAAAAATGACATGGCCGAATTTCTTTCCGTTCCTTGTCTTCAGTCCCATCCCGCCTCTAATGACCTTGACGTTGACGTTGACGAGGCGTAAAGCCATAAAAAAAGCACTGGCGGGCAGGTTTTCGTTCTTTGACGGATACACATTGCTCGGTTAAAGGCCCCATACACACATCGACTTGTTGTCCAACTTGGTTGTGTTGCAGTTAAGTTGGACAGCGTATGGGTAGATTGGCAGAAAAAATCGCAAGTTGGCCAACCAAGTTGGCGGTTTTAAAACCGCTTTGGTATCTGTGGGCGGGTCACATTGTTGTACCAACGTGTTGGGGTGTATATGGGCAAGTTGTTCAACCTAGCTGCCAACGTCAGTATTAGTATTCTGTACTAGCAGGGATGTCGTGATGGTAATCGTTCAAAACGGCGACGCATGGAAAATCGCCATAGAAAAGTTTCGCACTCTACAACAAATGTAAAAAGTAAGATCTGATTATACACATACACACGCACACACAAAAATTGATAACTGATTTCAAAGAAGTGGAACGGCACACTTGAAAGAATGAAGAAACGTATAAATATGCGAGAAAAAAAAAATCCGAAAAGGCGAAAGATCTGGAGTAGAAGATGAAGATGTACATGAACGTACCTTGTGGTTCTTTGATACATTAAATTCTTTACGGGACCAGAAAACACAATTACCGGGGATATTGTCCTCCGACACTGAGGAAGACCACTATGAAGAATACTATGGTGATGAGCCTGAGTGAGCTCACGTTTAATTGATAGCTTTGCAATTAAATGGAATTGGATAAAATATGGAGAGTTACAAAATTATGTTTAATATTTACAGCAGATTATCGGTTAACCGACCATTAGTTATCCGAAATTATTCTACGAAAAAAAAAAGAATGTTTTATGGTTATTGACAATAATGTTTATTGCAAAATCGACAAGAAATATTTATTATTGTTGGAATTTCATTGCAATTTAAAATTTCCAGAAAATGTTTATAACATTAAAACAAATAGTTTATAAGTGGAAAGTTTGTTATTTCAAAGAACCTTCGTGCTCTAGTATGAAACATGGTTTTCTCCTTTTATCACTCAATTCTTCGATTTTCGACGCCTCTGTTTACCATTTTCTTCCTGTTACTATTTCGTAAAATTTATTCCAATTTTATATTCGAATCTTGTATAAGAAATTTTTCAAGTTGATTATTTCTAAAAGTTTTCCAACTTATTAAAAAGTTATTTTTTGAAAACAATAGATGCCAAGCGTTTTCGTTAAAATTTTGACGTACACGTATATTTGTGTACAAATTGGACAATCGGCACACATATTTCAGTTAATCGATTTTTCATCCTCAGAAATTTTTTGTAATCTTCCGGTCTACAGTTACTTTGAGCACCGATGGCAAATATGTGTGTGAATATTTGGTGTGTTTTTGGTGCTCTTTTTCTTACCTAAATGTTTACTATTCTCCTTTTCCTTTTATTTTCCTTGAACGCCACTGTTATCATATTACATGTTGAAGCAGTTTCTGAATCCCCCCCGTCCGGGCATCCAAATTTGGCTTTTCCATAGTTTCCCCAAAGCAATACAGGCGAATGCCGGGATGCTTCCTTCAAAAGGCCATGGCCGAATTGCTTCCCGTTCCTTGTCCCCAGTCCCATCCCGCCTCTAATGACCTCGACGCTGACAAGGCGTAAAGCCGTAAATAAAAAAAAATCTACTTCCAACATTACTGGTATAAGTGTTCTCTGCATGCTTGTTCTCTCTCTACTGATACCGGGCAACAGTGTGGTCCAACTTGTTTTTGTTTTGACCAACTAAATTGAGAGACATGGTTGGACAACAAGTTGCTGTGTGTAGAGGTTTATTCATTCCGGCGCTCGGGTATTTTTCGTTTATCGTATAAGCTGACGACTGCCGTGGCAGCGTGGGAGGTCGCAGTGCCATCTGGTAGCTAATTAGCGTATCGTGTGGCTACCTGCAGGGTAACGCCGCCTCTGGACCGTAAATTAACAAAACAAGCAGTGGCGCGGTCGGCGTTCGTGTTTTCTTGCGTTCATCAGCACCGCAAGAAGATAATTAGCCGCGCTATCATCTGCCGTGACCTTGATGAATGGAACGTAATAAAACAATCCGGGCGTAATTAACCCGCAATACCAGTGGCGGTATCCGCTGTTCCGAAAACATGCGGCTGGCTATGACGGAGCGAATACCTACAACGTGCAATAACTAATGTTACTAAAGCTCCACCGCACAAAATAAGCTACCATCGCTTATGGGTGTCTTCTTACCTCATAGTTAAAGCCGTTGTTATAAGAACAAACTCACACCGGTGAGCTCCCGGGCCTGGCATTCAAGAGGAGCTGGGTTCAACTCCCCGTACAACAATCGAGATTCCGGTTTTTCAATGTTACTGGAAATCACTTCAGGCAAATATAGGGATGGTTTCTTGAAAAGGCCATGGCCGAATTCCTTTCCGTTCGTTGTGCCCCATTCTATCTTAGATCTCCATGTTGACGTCGACAAGGCGCAAAGACATAAGAAGAAAAAAAATCAAAATTTTGTAGCGTTCCTGGTTTAAGTTTCAACGAGTGGTTACACACCATAAATCCAGCGGCTGTTCTCATCAACGCTATAGACCAAAATCCTTCACTTGTTGGAGAGAGTGATGAGGGGACGTACTAGAGAAGTAGAAAAATTGTGTTACGAAACTTAGGTCAGACCATTGCTTGAATATGGGGGCGGGGTGTATTATGAGACACACGTTTTGGGTATCAAATACAGGAGTTGCAGGCGATGCAAAGAAGGGTTGCTAGATTTGTGTCTGGAAATTACCGTAGAACACCATTACTAACAGATATGATGAAACAGCTGGAATGGGATTCATTGGAAGACAGGAGGAGGGTGAAGAGGGTCATGGGAGTATACAAGGCATACATTGGTGAAGAGGCGTGGAAAGATATTGGTGTAAGAATTAAAAGTAATGCGCGGAAAGGAAGAGAATACCATAACCACAAGCTGGCACTCGATTTCCGGCAAAACGGTGTAGGAAGATTTTCATTCGTAGGTAAGGAGGTCTGGGATTGGAATAAGTTACCAAGAGAATTGATGAATAATTTACCAAAGATGTTGAAACAATTTAAAGTTAAAATTTGTACAGAGCAAAAGTAGGTGGGTACAGGAATGGGGGGAAAATGGGTGTGTAGGGAAATTGCCACCGGAGCGTGCGCTCCATTGCAATTAAATTAAACACCATTCAGTTAACAGTTTTTGCAACTTATTACGATATTGTGTTAATTGTGATTTTTTTTTGTCAGTAGTCTCTCAACTAATTTGAGGCTAATTTCTGATTTGGTTTGCTTCATCTCAAGATACACATTATGATGGTTTTTTTCTGTCTCTGTTGCTTAGGGCTTTATGGCTTATCGCCAATGCGACTATATTTGGGCAGAGGATTGGAGACAAGGAACAGGGAGGATTTCGACCAAGTCTTTTGAAGGAATCATGCTGGCATTCGCCTGGAGTTATTTCGGAAAACCCTGGAAAACTGAAATCTGTATGACCGGACGGAGATTCGAATCCGCGTCCTCCAGACAATAGCAGCATATTCGAAATACACACATTCCAGGGCTAATAGTTTTGTACAGTACATCTACAAACACATCTGCTGAAATCTATAAACATCGACTAAATAAAACTTATATTCTGGACTCCACGTACAGTATAAACTATCTCAATATTTTTTCGAAACATTACAGTTAGTTATGAACATTACGTGAATATTAGTTTGATTAGTTGCAGCCATGGACAAGATAATAATGCTGCTCTTAGGGAAATTTTCCCGGTAATTAGACAGCACTCAATTTTATTTTGATCTTTTTACACGTATAAACAACCCACATGCTTACAGAAATCTTCACGCGTACAGAGGCAGATTTGAAGTAATAAATGCAACGACTATACCCAACGTTTCGACTACTTCGTCATCAGTGACCTGTCCGGATTGACATACGGTCAAGTATGGAAGAGTCTGTGCCCTTAACAAGGGCCCTGCACAGGAGTTGCCACAGCAGTTAGCTGTCTGTTTACCGACACGGATCTTGTGAAGACGACTGTTGAGCAAGAGTCGAAACGTCGAATTGTTGAAGTATAATTCTCCGGTGTATGTGTGAAGATTTCTGTGCAAATACGCGCAGAGGAATTTCTACCTATTTCGTCCTGAAGTTGATTACATCTTGTCATGGATGTTCGTTTAAATGTTTAGTTCTCCTAACGCCTAGTTCCGTTATTAGCAACAGAATTGAAGTTGACGTTTTCCAGTAAAACAAGCCAGGTAAACATGGCGTTTCAGCCTTCCGTTTTTTTCCCCTCGCTTCCGAGAATCCCCTCCGCCAGTTCATAATTAATTGCTTAAAGCCGCGTTGTTGAAAGAAGAGGGGAGACAGATTCTTTTGATGTTGATGAATAAAAGAGAAAGAAGCGCGGGTACCGAAGGAGAGTCTTGTAATGGGGATTGATGAATCTGCGGGCTGAGGCATTGCTTATTAAAGAGCTGGCTGTAAACTCCATTGTCCTAGGCAACATTCAGCCCAAACGCGAATCTACTCTTCTAACAACAGTGACACGGAGCACGTTGGCTACATCAACACTCAACTTCAGCTCGATTTCATGATATCTTCATTTTAAACTAGCCTCCTAGCACGCCAAAAATGACGGGTGAAAGGAATGTTCTGGCAATTGATTGTGATTGACTAAATAAATAGAATTGTTGTTGTGTAATGTTCATAACCGTATTCTGTAATCTTTACATATTTAGGTTGTAGTTAACATAGCGATACACATGGAACTTCTACTGAATTAATGATGTCAGAATTAGGGAACCAATGAGATTAAAAATAAATGAGGAATCCCAAAATCTTTCGCTATAGCGCGTGAAATTGGCTTTATTCCGGGTCCAGGTATCATTCAACACGATAAATATGGAACTACTTCCATCCGTATGAAATAATAACTTCAGTAACCCGGCGCTTACGAAAGCAGCTTAATTTATTTATTTATGAAACTAAATTCACTGTGAATTATTTTGTAAAACAATTGCGTCAGTTGTCACTCTGGTTCTGTTTGCATTTCGACATAACCACAACTTCTACTAATACTGCTGTTCAAAATTCATAGCTTCTATTACCCGCGGACGAATACATTCACTGTATTGCGATCTAAATTTTACCCACTGGAAATATTTTCATGTGATAAAAGCAACTAATAATTCATATATTAATTTAAACGAAGTACATACTTTTATTTCATTTCGTGTCTCGGCAAATCATTTCTTCGAGTTTATTTTAGCAGTGACTTAAAATATGTACATCGAATATAAATATCTTTTAAGCCCGTCAAAAATGACGTGTTGAGCGGAGTATTTTAGCAATTTGTTTCTTCTCTAATTAAGTGTAATTTTCATCTAATAATGCTCATAATATTGAAAATGATGTAATAAAGACATTTCTTAGTTTACTGTAACAACAGTATCGCGGTACAGAGAATATAAGAAAAACCTACACCGAGCGAATTTTAATTACGAAAAAGCAAGTAATAACTAATATGTCAATTTTTAGGAAACACATGTTTGTCTTTTAGTGTGGTGGAAACTCATTTATTCATGGTTGCGCAGCAAAATAGAACTGTTATTAAATTAAATGCATAATCTCGAATATCTCTGGTCGTTGTTGGTTGGGCAGCGGAGGCGGGAAGCGTGACGTCAGAGTGTGACAGACATCGCTACATCGTGATTAAGAACAGCGTTTTATATAGATAGAATCAGTGCTTCAGGTAAGTTGATCATTATCTCCCATTGTAATTTAAACCGTTCCCTTACCAGTAAAAGAAAATTTTTTCTGTCACTTACGTCTGGAATCAGGTTGTCAGGTTCTTCGGTGGTTTAATTAATATAGTAATTAATTAATTAGTCCACCATAAAGTTAAGTATAACATTATTTTTCACGGCGTTGAATATTAATATATTAACACGGCTGGAAGCCCGAGAAAAATATATTAATATAACATTATTGTTTATTTTCAAAACAACGTCAGTGATATTGTTTACATGCAAAGATACAATCCAGAGATACTACTGACGCCATCTTTGGCAGTTCCAGAGTGAATCTGTATAAAACTAACTGTAAACTAACTCTGTCCTTCTGCCTATTTCTTTATATAGGCTCTATCGAAATTTCTGGAATTCTTCAAAAGCGTCCGCCAGATATTTCTCGAACATTAACAATTACTCAAACAATTAAACATATTAAAAACAATCAGAATTAATACATAATCACTTAACATCATTACAAAATGGTGAGAAATGGAAATTAAAGATACTTAAACACAAAATTATTTACAGAAATCATTTTAAACTGTATAAAATTGTCCTGTAGACATCGTAACTTGCATTAATACTTGGAATTACACACATTCAAGCAATTCTCTTGTACAGTTCTGTTCTTAAACATATTAAATAGCCTTTAAATAATTTCCTTTCATAAAACAAAGTCTATATACACTGATTTACAAGAAATTGCAAGACAAACATACCAGATCATATTCAAGCAAACTTTAGCTCACTACAAATACGTCATTAAATACAATTCAATGTAAAGTTCAGGTAGAGGGGCTGTTACAAGGTGTTAGCTTATGGTAATCGTCATTCTTTCTTTCCACGTAGTACGGTACGGCGGGGTAGTTACTAAGGCGTCCCATCGGAGCTCTAAAGGTACGCGAATCGAATGCCTGTCTCGGCTGGGATTTTCAAAGCCCTCGATCCAACATTCCCTCTGGTACAGCTTGATGACGCCTGAACGCTTCGGATTAAATTATAGGTCCCCTTGAAGGTAAGCGGGATGAGTTAGGTAAGGTGTAACCATTCCGGCAATCGCCTAGAGTGATTTGGGGAAACGATGTAAAAGCGAAATCTGGATGCGCGGAAGGGGATTCGAACCCGCGTCCTTCCGAATGCGAGGCCAGAGCGTCACTGCTAACCCACTACACTCTGCGCGGGCGGCTAATCGATACTATTTCTCAGCGCGGGATCAGTAATGAAGACCATATGGGATTACTTTCTTTGCGAAAATCCAAAATAAATTCTACAAAAGCATACAGTAAGCCAGGCTACGTTGTTACCTGTAACACCGGAAGTGTAGGAAGTAGCAACTGATGAGTGGCCATTTTACAGCCACTCAACAACGTGCATAGTTTCTTTTTTTTGTCGTACTATTAGTTTTAATATTTTATATCTGGTTGGCCTCTTTACAGCCAACCAGACTTGGTTTGCGAAGTTCTTATTTTTAATGGCCCCTTTACAGTCAACATTTTAGTATTTTATTTATATTTTCCGTCTGTGTGGCCGACTTCCATACAGACAGTAATTCTGTAAATTTTAATCCACATCGTTTAGCCGGATATTGTTTGGGCAGTAATGACCCCGTCGTCGACGCGCCCTTAAGCCCCAACAACAACAACAACAACAAGTAACAACTATACGCCTCGGTACGGGGGTGTGCTTGGCGCTCGTTGACCTGGTTCATGTGTGGGTGGTGGATCAAGCATCCTCATCTGACAGGTGTAATGGTATGAGATGCGGCAGCACTGTTTCTGAAGAACACGTTCTGTACGAAACGCCTCATTCAGAAGGACGTGGGTTCGAATTACCGTCAGGGCATCCAGATTTGGTTTCCGCAAATCACTCCAGGCGAAGGCAGATACGCTTCCGTCAAAAGGCCCTGGCCGAATTCCTTCCCGTTCCTTGTCCCCAATCCGATCCCGCTTCTAATGACCTCGACGTCGACGTCATAAAGGCGTAACACCAGAAGTAAAAAAAATAAACATAAAAAAATAACAAATTAAACGCCTGGGTGAAGCCCTAAAAGTTTCTTCACTGCTACCGAAAAACAACCTTCGGACCATAAACTGCATCGAATAAATCTGTAAGCGCCCGTATGCGTGAGATACCTTTGTCCATGCAAAAATTACCGATTCGATAGGATGTGGCTTACATTGTTTGAAAACTGAGGCTACGCCTCTACGTGAACTACGGACTGAGCAATAAATGCTAACCTGTTCTTAAAGTTAACACACAGACGCAAAAGATCACGCTACATCAAAAATACCAAGCGTGGTGGGTGAGCGGTTAACGCTCTGGCCTCGCATTCGGGAGGAGGGCGGTTCGAATCCCCGTCCGGGCATCCATGGTTTCCCCAAATCGCTCCAGGTGAAGGCCGGGATGCTTCCTACAAAATGCCATGGCCGAATTCCTTTCCGTTCCTTGTCCCCAGTTCCATCCCGCCTCTAATGACCTCGACGTCGACGAGGCGTAAAGCCATAAGTAAAAAAAAAATTACATCAAGAATGAACGCTCCTTCCGTAAAATGAACAGATAGGTGGCAAATATCACATTGTATTAAACACTCTACTCTTTGTATTTTTTTTTAAATGTTGTTGTTGCCTACCTAACTTTGGTTATCTAGTAACACGGCAAAATTATTAAAACTAACTTCGTCGGCAGATTAGCAGAGGTGGTGGTGCGCAATTCCTAATCACCAGATTGAACGCCAAAGTCCTATATTAAATCACAAACTTCACCGCAGTGCGTAAGGAGTGACGGCATACGACACTGTGGACGGTGATTGGTCAGTCGGATGGGGACTTTTTTAAAAAAAAAAAAAAAATATGTATTGCCTTCGGTCTTCTGGAACATTTAGCCAGCTTCAATTTGTTTACGTTGCATCTGCTGTATCAGAAATTCACTATGATATTGTGGACACTACAGTGAGGACAACACAAGACGAACACAACACTTAGTATAACTACCCATGCCCGAGGCCGGAGTCGAACCGACGGCCCAGATGGGGTTCATGGCATCGTGGGTTATGCACCACAATCTAATCCAACCATCACCTCTTAAGATCGGTGTCCCCTGGTGTCTTTCTGAAGAGTAGGTCTAGATGGGCCGGCACCACTTTCCCTTCTTTATCTTCGTGTGAGAAAACTGAAAATAATTTTGTTACGAATTCGCCAGGACAAAGTCAGATACGTGTTGTTTGCATGGGCTCTGTAGGTCGTCGCATGTTTGTGCTGCGATGTCACACTACAAGTTTCATCC
>CM061920.1:18480547-18591329 GCA_031002005.1 Vandiemenella viatica | reverse complement strand
AAATTCACTGTGAATTATTTTGTAAAACAATTGCGTCAGTTGTCACTCTGGATCTGTTTGCATTTCGACATAACCACAACTGCTACTAATATTGCTGTTCAAAATTCATAGCTTCTATTACCCGCGGACGAATACATTCACTGTATTGCGATCTAAATTTTACCCACTGGAAATATTTGCATGTGATAAAAGCAACTAATAATTCATATATTAATTTAAACGAAGTACATACTTTTATTTCAATTCGTGTCTCGGCAAATCATTTTTTCGAGTTTATTTTAGCAGTGACTTAAAATATCTACATCGAATATAAATATCTTGCAAGCTCGTCAAAAATGACGTGTTGAGCGCAGTATTTTAGCAATTTGTTTCTTGGCTAACTAAGCGTAATTTTCATCTAATAACGCTCATAATATTGAAAATGATGTAATAAAGACATTTCTTAGTTTACTGTAACAACAGTATCGTTGTACAGAGAATACAAGAAAAACCTACATCGAGCGAATTTTAATTACGAAAAAGCAAGTAATAACTAATATGTCAATTTTTAGGAAACACATGTTTGTCTTTTAATGTGCTGGCAACTCATTTATTCATGGTTGCGCAGCAAAATAGAACTGTTATTAAATTAAATGCATAATCTCGAATATCTCTGGTCGTTGTTGGTTGGGCAGCGGAGGCGGGAAGCGTGACGTCAGAGTTTGACAGACATCGCTACATCGTGATTAAGAATAGCGTTTTATATAGATAGAATCAGTGCTTCAGGTAAGTTGATCATTATCTCCCATTGTAATTTAAACCGTTCCCTTACCAGTAAAAGTAAATTTTTTTCTGTCACTTACGTCTGGAATCAGGTTGTCAGGTTCTTCGGTGGTTTAATTAATATAGTAATTAATTAAGTAGTCCACCATAAAGTTAAGTATAACATTTTTGTTTATTTTCAAAACAACGTCAGTGATATCGTTTACATGCAAAGATATAATCCAGAGATACTACTGACGCCATCTTTGGCAGTTCCAGAGTGAATCTGTATAAAGCTAACTGTAAACTAACTCTGTCCTTTTGCTGATTTCTTTATATAGGCTCTATCGAAATTTCTGGAATTCTTCAAAAGCTTCCGCGAGATATTTCTCGAACATTAACAATTACTCAAACAATTAAACATATTAAAAACAATCAGAATTAATACATAATCACTTAACATCATTACAAAATGGTCAGAAATGGAAATTAAAGATACTTAAACTCAAAATCATTTACAAAAATCATTTTAAACTGTAGAAAATTGTCCTGTAGACATCGTAACTTGCATTAATACTTGGAATTACACACATTCAAGCAATTCTCTTGTACAGTTCTGTTCTTAAACATATTAAATGGCCTTTAAATAATTTCCTTTCATAAAACAAAGTCTATATACACTGATTTACAAGAAATTGCAAAATAAACATACCAGATCATATTCAAGCAAACTTTAGCTCACTACAAATACTTAATTAAATACAATTCTATGTAAAGTTCAGGTAGGAGGGCTGTTACAAGGTGTTAGCTTATGGTAATCGTCATTCTTTCTTTCCACGTAGTACGGTACGGCGGGGTAGTTACTAAGGCGTCCCATTGGAACTCTGAAGGTACGCGAGTCGAATGCCTGTCTCGGCTGGGATTTTCAAAGCCCTCGATCCAACATTCCCTCTAGTACAGCTTGATGACGCCTGAACGCTCCAGGCGAAGGCCGTGATGCTTCTTACAAAAAGCCATGGCCGAATTCCTTTCCGTTCCTTGTACCCAATCCCATCCCGCCTCTAATGACCTCGACGTCGACGAGGCGTAAAGCCATATGTAAAAAAAATTACATCAAGAATGAACGCTCCTTCCGTAAAATGAACAGATAGGTGGCAAATATCACATTGTATTAAACACTCTACTCTTTGTATTTTTTAAAAAATGTTGTTGTTGCCTACCTAACTTTGGTTATCTAGTAACACGGTAAAATTATTAAAACTAACTTCGTCGGCAGATTAGCAGAGGGGGTGGTGCGCAATTCCTAATCACCAGATTGAGCACCACCCATGCCCGAGGCCGGACTCGAACCGGCGGCCCAGATGGGGACGTTAAGATTGACAACTTGGGTTCATGGCATCGTGGGTTATGCACCACAATCTAATCCAACCATCAGCTCTTAAGATCGGTGTTCCCTGGTGTCTTTCGGAAGAGTGGGTCTAGATGGGCCGGCACCACTTTCCCTTCTTTATCTTCGTGTGAGAAAACTAAAAATAATTTTGTTACGAATTCGCCAGGACAAAGTCAGATACGTGTTGTTTGCATGGGCCCTGTAGGTCGTCGCATGTTTGTGCTGCGATGTCACACTACAAGTTTCATCCCCGACCGCCTTGATTGGAGCAGATCGTAAAACGCCGTCAGTGTTGTCAACCAATCAGGGCACGTCGCCGAATTGCTTGTTGTTTCCGGGTTATGGATTCCGGACGTCCCTTGTCGCTCCACATGCTGGACACACAGCTCTCGCTGTTTCGCTTGCACAATGGTTAGAGCTTTAGTATGAGCTCTGTGGACAGGGGAGTAGAGGAATTAGGGTGGTTTTGCAGATGAAACAAAGAGCTTTGTCCACCAAGAAAACTGATCCTCCAAATTACGGGTAGTACACGTTTCAGACAGGTAAAAAATTAAGTATATAAAAATATTGCTTTTATTTTGTTCTGTCAAAGATTTCGCTTTTACCATCTATCAAACTGCCATAACTGGTACAGGATTTAGGTGGTGACTATGGAGGGAGCTATCCCGCCACGCAAAAGTCCTTGGAAGATCAGATTGCGTTCTTTCCGCCAGTGCGACAGTGTTAGCAAATGTTACCGTAACAGCGGATGACTGTCACACTATGTGTGTTCAGTGAGGAGTTTGTTTTTTTAGAAACAGAAATGAAATAAGGTAGAGGGTGTAGACCGGTTCTGGAACACTTAGGTCTGCTGTTCCGAAAGACACATTATAGGCCGACGCTGGGGCCTTATTAGGGATAAAAGAATTCATTAGGGTCACCGGACAAGACCACGTGACCTGATCGAATCTATTTTTTTAGTTTTACCATTCGTGCACCTCTTAAAGTCAATTTAAAGAAGAAACAGATTGTACAGAGCCTGAAAGCAACAAAAAATGACTTTTTAGGGTAAAATGTGATGACTGTGTGTATTAATACAGTTGACATACGAATTTTAGGTGCATGTTAGACGTAGGAAGAGAGATGATCTCGCTATGATATTTGTAAGTAAGCTATTAATGAATTTAAACGCAAGTAGTTGTATCTCCGCAGTTCCTGGAAGGACGACTGGCACTAGGATGGCAACTATTACTCACGACACCTCTCTGATGTCTGCTGAACAACTCGACAAACTGATTGAGCCCACTTTAAATCTCATTTCCGTATGAGTAATGATCGGTAACTTACTAGTAGAATAGCACGTAATTGTGAAAATGGTTGAAAGATCACAAAGACCTATTGCGAATTTTTATAAAAAAAAAACCTTCGTTTGTCACTTGCAGATATTTTAATAGATGGAACTACCTGGTGCTAAAACATTATTATTATTTGCTAATGGACTCTATCTAATTACGCAAAAGCCTCAATTATCTTCATGACTTGTAACTAAAAATTTGTCCAATGTTTCGAATGTGTAGTTTGAACCAGGTATTGTCTGTTCCTGGAGGGAGTTTAAGTGTTGCCATCTGTCTTCGATTCGTGAAAGTTATGTCTTCCACTATATGAATAATACATATATAACCGAGCATAGTGAGTGAGCGGTTAGCGTTCTGGCCTCACATTCGGGAGGGCGGCGGTTCGAATCCCCGCCTGGGCATTCAGACTTGCGTTTTCCATGGTTTCGCCAAATCACTCCAGGTGAATGCCGGTGTTCGTTCTTCAAAAAGGCCATGGCCGAATTCCTTTCCGTTCCTTGCTCCCAGTACCATCCCGCCTCTAATGACCTCGACGTCGATGAGGCGTAAAGCCGTAACTAAAAAAGAAGCTATTGTATCTGAAAGTTGCATCTATCCCGTAGAGAGAGGGTATGAGGTCTCTAGTTCTAAGATCGGGGATTTTCCTTGCGTCTGATTTCAAATGAAATCTTCACAAAAGTACCGCCGGATGGTGTCGGTCATGTGACCAACACAGAAGATTTCACGGGTGAGGAAGAAGGTAGAGGTAGCGGTCGAAATATCTTGTCTCTACAACACAATCCGGTGAAGACTCCTCTAGTTGTTGGTTTTCATACCTGTGGTAATATCCTTTGACAAATCACCATTTTCTGTGAGATATTAAGTGAATGTTGATCGGTCATTGTACATAAGTGTTCTCACGTGTTCTTTATTCTCACCTGGTTTGGAACTGTCTTAATGTCTATGATATGTATATTGTATTCGGACATGTATGTTGGTGAATGCTTGAGCAGTGACTGAGCGAGTTTTTGAATGCGGGCAGTATGCTGGGATTAAATCTATGAATTCGCGTCACCGAAATGTTTTGACGTGTTCCGCGTATGATATGTGTCGCTAGACGCTTTTTGGAACACTCATTTTTTATCAGATTTTGATGGAACTTTGCATACGTATACTTTTTTAAAAAAATAGAAAAATACTGTTTACGTTTGATTTACAAAAACATAAACCCGCTCCTTCTTTCCCCCCTCACCTTAATTTCTGTCAGCGTTGTTCACACAAAACCACAGTTTTTATCCAATTTTTATAGTACTTAGCACACGAATACTTCAAGACAAGGCGGGCTGGTAGCTCAGTGGTTAAGGCGCTTACTTACCATAGTTTCTCTCTCCGGTCGTGAGATCAAATCCCATGGTGAGCAGGAATTTTTTGTTGTTGTATTTGATTATATGAGCTAGGCCTGGACGATCCGAGGTTCTGATTCCATGTTAGATATTAGCCAGGAAAGGATTTTACCTTCTTACCTCTGACACAATAGCTTGCACATCTCCTTCGGGCAGATTCCACCAACCTTCGGGATGTGGACTAAGTTAAATTTTCTAGTTTTTGAAGTGAAAACTTCATCACGGGTTTTGGGCGATTTTTGGATGGGTACGATCTTATGAATTCACGTCACCTACATGCTGATATTAACATCATATCCTGTGGTCTGGAGGCTCAGTGGTTGAGGTGTCCGACTGGGGAACGAAAGGTCCCCGGTTCGAATCCCTGCGTCAGCGGTGATTTTCATAGGCCATTAACCCGGCCTTCAGTTCTGGTATAGCTTGCTGTGTAATGTAAAGTACGCCAGAACGCTTCCGTGGTTCGTATTCCACGTTAAACCGTAGGTCCTCTGTACCTGGTAGCACTACCAAGTTAAGTTAAGGCGGTTAAGACAAGGGCGGACTGCGCAGCCATTACGAACCCTGTTATTATTTAGTATATCTGTAGCTGAACCGATTGAAATCTGGAGTCTCCAAATGTAAAACTAATATGCTGAACTGAAGATACGAGGACGATAGCGGATGTGACTGCGGGAAGGTGCAGGATCATGAACACCTGCTCAGATGCTGCATCATGGGAACAGTCTGCTTGATCAAAGATCTGACTGAAGCAAATGACAAGGCGATTAAAGCCGCTGAATTTTGGGAGAAGAGAATCTGAGGTCGTTTTTTCTGTACACGGAAAGTAAGTAAGTATGCTACGATATCATGATGATATTTTCTTGCTAGCACAGCATGATGAGGATATTGAGAAGATACTGAATGGCATGAACAAAATACTGAAGGAAAATTTAGGACTGAATATAAATCTAAGCAAGACAAAAGTGATCAAATGCAACACAAATTATACCAATCACAGTAGATTAAGTATAAAAGTAGGATCGGATGCAATCGGAGAAGTAAGTGAATCCTGCTACTTGCGAACCAAAATTACAACCGATGGCCGAAGCAAGAATGATGTTAAAAGCAGAATAAGACTAGCAAAAAGAGACCTCATGAAAAAGAGAAATCTTTTAATTTCAAACTTTGATCTAGGACTTAGAAACAACTTTTCAAAAGTCTATGTGTGGAGCCCAGTGAAGCATGGACTTTAGGAATACCGGAAAGAAAGAAAATTGAAGCATTTGAAATGTGGTGCTACAGAAGAGTGCTGAAAATTAAGTGGACAGACAAATTACGAAATGAACGAGTTTGGGAAATGATGGGTGAGGATAGAAGTTTGTGGAAGAATCTTACAGAAAGAAGAGACAGGCTGGTAGGTCATATTTTGAGACATGCAGCATTGGTTAATTTGTTAGTGGTGGGAACAGTCGAAGGTAAGAACTGTAAAAGAAGACAGAGATTAGAACATATGAAGCAGATAATTGAGAACGTGGGTTGTAAGGGGGTATGTATAGATGAAGTTAGCACAATTTTTTTTTTTTTTTAACTGCTTAACATCTCTCAACAGCGAGGTCTTTAGAGAGGGGAAAGGATGGGGGGCAAGGAAGGAGAAGGAATTCGGCCATGGCCTTTTGAAGGAAGCATCCCGGCATTTGCCTGGAGTGATTTGGGAAACCATGGAAAACCCAAATCTGGATGCCCGGACGGGGATTCGAACCGCCGTCCCTTCGAATACGAGGCCAGTACAGTTAGAACAAGATAGGAAGGGATAGAGGATTGCATCAAATCAGTCGAAAGACTGACGACAGCAAGAAAAATAATGACATGTTGTGCGTATGATCTTAATAGCTTTACGTTTTCACTTCTGTCAGCATTACCCAATCACTCTAAGCTGTTGTTTCTTTAGAGTGTAAGTTGCATTCTTTCGAGTTGGAGTTGTGATCTGACACTTTGCTGTTCTGGTCGTGCAGTGGACTGTCTTCGCGTCCACTCCGCCCTAACTACATGCAAATCAATACGAGCGCTGCGTCCAGGGTCCCGGCCCGACTAACGAATGCGAGGCCAGGCCAGCCCCGTACCTGCGCGCGCTCTCTCTTATTTATTCCTCCGTCTGCTCTGCGCTGACGCTCATCTCGTTATTGCGCCGCCTATTCTCTTCCATGCCTCACCTCATTATTTATTTCTCGACTTTTTCCCCGCCGGCGGGCTCTTATTATCCGCTCTCGGCTACCGGCGGTTGCTTTGACCACTGCTCGTGGGGCTGAATATTTCTGCTCCCGGGCAGTCGTGGGAAGAGAGGAGCGTGGCATCATCGCACCAGCAGAATGTGGAAAACTGGAAGTAAGTTCTACATACCACTCAGAGTGCCGCTCAAACATGACATGTCACACTGCTGTCTCCGAAACTTTCCTGTGGCTTTTACTACATATCTCGCCATTCTATAACGCATCAACGTAGTGGAATACTCTTCTTACTGCTCCATCACGCACCCCATCATGAGTCGTTATTTATAACTGACAATATCTTTCACAATGCAGATAGGAGGGAATGCCATCTCAGTCAAATTGCCAAAAAAATAATTAATTATTTCTTTTGGTAACTTATTCCCATCCCTGACATCCTCGGGGGCCGTCCATTAATAAAATGAGGTGAAATGGGGGGGGGGGTTCGGCGAAATCTCACGAAACTTAACCAAGGGGGAGAGGGGTCAACGAAAACCTCACGTGAGGTATTTAAATTCTTGTAGCATAGTAGACCTAGAAAAATTGTCTAAAAAAAAAGTCTCATAAAGTTGCAAAGTCCATCAGTAGGGGGGGGGGGGGGGTGTTCTCCGTCAAAATCTTACGTCATTTTAGAAGGGGGGGGTCCGATCAGATCTCACGAAGTCTCACCATAGGGGGGGGTGAATTCCGGAAAAACACCTCACGTCATTATGGATACATAAAAGAGAATCTTCCCACACCCTTGTGCCTGAAATCGAGTGCCAGCTTGTGGTCACGGTCATCGTTTCCTTTCCATGCATTACTTTTAATACTTACACCAATATCTTTCCATGCCTCATCACCACCAGGCCTTGTACAATCCCATGACCCTCTTTACCCTCCTCCTCTCTTCCAGTGAATCCCATTCCAGCTGTTTTCACTACCTGAGCAAATCACTTCGGCTGTCACTGAGCTGAGCCAAGATGGCGCTCTTAAGACCTACTCTTCCGAAAGACAACGAATGAACCGTATTCCACTCAGAAATCACTATCAACGCTTTCGAATTCCTTGACGTCATACGCACTGCGGAGTGGTTTATGATACGATACAGGACTAGAGTACTTCTTCTGAACTGTGAGTTTTGCCCTCCCTTGTTTTCTGTACAGTCCAGACTGGCCTGTTCAGTACATTCCACCGTGTTCTGTTTGCATCGATCAATAATTCTCAAATCCTCTCTCCTTTCTGCTAATAGGACATTTCCATCAGCAAATAACGGCCTACTTTGGGTTGCCATCCATAGTTTATAACAAAGTGTCATGTTTATTTTGTGTCAGTATACTTTATCCTAACCGTAAAGTATGCAAAAGTACTTTATTTATAATAAAATATTAAATTCATGGACCTGAATTTCCAAGTAACGTATCACTGTATACAGATTCTGATTTTTTTTTTGCTTGTGATTTTGCGCCTCGTCGATATTATTAGAGGCGGGATGGGACTGGGGGCAAGGAACGGGAAGGAATTCGGCGATGGCCTTTTTGAAGGAAGCATCCTGGCATTCGCCTGGAGTGATCTGGGGAAACGATGGAAAACTCAAATCTGGATGCCCGAACGGGGATTCAAACCGGCGTCCTCCCGAATGCGAGGTCGGAGCGTAAACCGCTCACCCACCACGCTCGATGAGTTTACTGCAAAACGGAAATAATTGTGCACGCTTGAATCGATTATTTCTGGATGTGACGGAAAAAGTCAGTGATCCACGACACAACATACATAGTATCTGCACGTGATAATTTATCAAATATAAAAATAATTGTTTACTATCTGCTCCTGTTCCTAGTATTTCTGCTTTCATAGACAGGATTGCGAATGCAAAATGGAGGGAAGAGGGAAACTGTGCATCCTTAAGTTCAGTTAAAAACGACTCATCAGAACAACACGAAATGAAGCAAGTGGAGTAAGAATTAAAACAATTTTTGTCATATAGTGAAATGACAACATGACTGTGGTCGACTACACATGCAAAATAATCGATTAAATCGGTCTGTAAAACTTGACCGTATTGCATTTCAGTATATTTCGGAAACCGAATAAACAACGGACTGCATTAAAATTACCAAACGATTTTTACAGGCTTACTCACTCACACGAACTTAAGAGTAATCGTTACAAAAAATGTGGATGTAAATTTAATCATCAACACCGTTCAACATAGATTACCAAGAAAAACGGCTACTTACAAACCAATGCATACTGTTGTAGATGAAGCAGTAAACTATCCTACTGAATTTTTAAATTCGCTTGATTTATCCGAATTCCATCACACATCATTAATCTGAAGGTTGGTGTTCCTATCATTCTTCTTAGGAAACATTCAATCACGCCGTCTTTGCAATGATACGATGTTGGCAGTCAAAAGATTATTAATCAAAGCAACAATTTTGTTATTTTCATAGGAGAGGATGTGCTAATACCACGTATGCTGATAACAACGAACAGATATAATATTCAAATGATTGCAATTTCCAATTATACTTGCTTTTGCAATAACGATAAATAAATATGAAGATAAATCATTGCAGATGAGTGAATAAGAGACTATAGTGGAGACAAAACTGCTGATCGCTGGTATCAACATAAATGAGATCAAAAAATCGATTGCTATCAGTAATGTGTCGTTATTGTATTGTGAAAACTTGAGAGGAGCCAAAATTAAGAGAGTGGAAAGGTTTTCTTTTGCAGGTGTGGGAATCAGAAATTTGTATGAACTACAGTTCATGATAAACAGTTTACCAAAAACTCTTTTTAAGAACTTAAAACAAGAATTCGTAAAAGACAATGTAAGATTTGATGTATAAATTAACTTATTACTCTTGCCATTTTTTAAAATTGTTTTTACGGGCCATCAAAAAGCCGGGAGTAAACTAGTGGTCGAAGTTGGCAGCTTATATCAAAACTTACTAATATATTAATCATCTTAACATTTATTCTTTCTTTCTTCAACATACATTTACAAAACATTAATCCCCTTACACAATACTCACAACAGACAGCCTTTCCTCTTTGCCTCAGATTCTTTCTGATACTCACTGCTAGGGGGGGCAACGATATATCGCTCAACCGATAATATCGAACCAAAAATATCGATAATTTAATATGGTAGATACGATAATATCGATATGATGTAGTGAAATGTCGAAAACTACAAATCCCATAGCACTAAAAAAAATTCTGCAAATAAAGGTATGTGCGGCAAGGACCAAATTTGGCTATGGCAAACATAGATTTAGCTTTATACCAAAATCGATAACGTACTTTCTTACTTCCGTTTCGTGCGCGTTATTAGTTCCTTATTCACTCATATTCACAGTGTTATTATTGTTACACTCGCGTTCGTTTTTTGTTGTTTGTGTGGAGTACGTATTACAATATTCTAAAGAGGGTTAAAAAATATTACCTTATAACTGATGCAATTGCTTATTTTATCAGTGTTGTTAAGAGACCTTTTAATGCAATTGAAGGCAAAGATTCTAAGTATTTAATGAAGCACTTAGTCCCTTCTCGTAGAACTAGCAAAAACTGATAAAAATAACAAGTTGTGAAACATTTGAAAAGTTTAAAACATTTTTATTATTATTATTATGAAAATCTATTTTAGAATAACACTAGCTATTTGGAGATTACGAAATATTTTTTACTAAAAAATTGATCAGAATCAATCCGAGTTAGATTAAGGTTTACGAGTTAGATTAAGATATGTTCGAAATTGTAATTAGTCATTTACTCATAGTTGCCTCGTCGGTATCTTCTGAACGCCTCTTCTCACAGGCGGGAACCACTGTCATTCAAATTAGGAATAGATTTTATGGGAAAAAATCACGCAAATTACTGTTTTCAGTATCTGTTGACACTGAATATTTGCAGACCTCATTTTTTTCCGTAAAATACCTCAAATTTATTACTTGAGTTTGATTGACATAGTTAATTATAATTCATAATATAATATATACAAGTATCGGAAAATATCGATATTATCGGCTTGATGAGGTCGATATTATATACTATCGATATCTTCCTGGTGTCGATATAAATTTCGATATATTTATCGATACTGATATCAACTTTCATCCCTAGTCACTACCAAAAAACTCTCTCTGCTCACGTGACTTCCTCGTCAAAGTACATAGATCTTCTAAAGATAATTATTACTAAGAACAATTTATAAAATGTCCACGTTAGATAACACTGTCATCTTACAACAAGAGCGTATGGGTGATGAAATTGCACTCAAAGAATCTAAGATTTAAAAAATAATCATTAAATGGGAAAGGAAATCGCTGTCGATGTGTATACTCCACCGCAATTAAATTAAATTAAATCAAATTATGTATCTGGATGAATCTTAATTTTGTTTGGTATCAATTCAAGAGCTGTTACTTGAATTCGAAGAAGACAAAAAGTCCCCTAGCTTCGAGGCAGAATTATTTAGGATGAAACGCAGATTTTTCTTCGTTTACGGCGTAATTAATCGAGAGACGCTATCGCCGTTTTCTTATTTGCGTGAATTTCTTAGGCCCCCAAGGAGCATCCATATTTAAACCAATTACGGTTAAGAAGGAGTCGTTAAGACCCGCCACGCACGCATTAGCACTCAAAATATAAACACCTCTCGAACGAATGCTCCCGCAATCAGTTTGTCGGGAGACGGGCTGACGCGGCACAAGATCCGTTAATTGGACTTCAAATTCAGACCCAAGAAAGGCGGGAGAGGCTCGAGAAAGAAGCAAACACAAGTGAAGTCACCAAGCTCGAGAAAATCGTTAGGAGAGAAATAATGGAGGCGCAGAGAAAAGCCGTGACTCAGCAGCAATCCGGACCGACTTCTGTTGATCGCCACAATGGGAACCTGTCCTGCGATTCTTATTTGTTTAACGTGTACGCCCCGCAACCAAAAAGGCTGACGAACGTAATAATATTCGAATCAACAATGTGTGGCCCGACTTGTTCTTATTGCGTTCTGACCACGATTGGAGGTTCTGGGTAGTCATTAAACGGGCTGGTATTCGCTTTAAATGTCGCACACGTGACAAAAATCTCTGCGCTGACTAGGCGGAGGCGGTCGTGATCGCAGATTAAATGTGACTGCCTCACATCGCTCAGCTGTATCTCTGTGAGCGGTAAAGTGCATGATGAAGCAGAGGTGTGAAAGGTTTAAGCAGGTGCTTCATCCGCAGCAGCTACACACGACCTCTGTTCAAGGAATATCTCCCCGTAATTTTATTCTGTTTCCTTGAGAACCATTAATAATGTTATTTAATAACAGGCGGTAACAGTTGCACGTAGATATAACGTTGTAGTGTTGGAAACATTTCTGGAAAACATAATGTATGTTATTCTTTGCCAGAGAAAAATGAAAAGTAATTATAAGTAAAAAATTTAAATATTTGCCGTGTCAAATGCTCATGTTTTCCGTGCTTATGGAACGAGTTAGTAACTTTTGGTTTCCTTTCAAACTGTGATAAAAGATACTATATCCAGTATATATTTTTACAAATAAATTAACAACTCATTTTTAATTAAATTTTGCATTTATCACTATTTAGGTGAAAGCATGATTGATGTGAGCGAGTAGGAAACCATTATTTTTATATTTGATAAATTATCATGTGGACATTTCAACTATATATATACATGTATAATAAGTGTTGTGTCACTAACTTCTTCCACCCACCTCAGAAAAAATTTGATTCAAGAGTGTCAGATTCGTTTGGTTTTGTCGTAGGCACTACTACGACTTTTGAAAATTACTTAAGTACTAAAGAATTTCGCTCTATAAATTATAAGTATATTTTACTTGGAAAAGTGCGCAAAATTTATAGTTAGGATAAAGTATGCAGACCAAAATTAAAGTATGAAAGCTAGGTATGATTGGCAGTTATAGATATACACGACCACTGTACAAGAAATATCTCGGCCTATTTGTATTCTGTTTCCTTGGGAACTATTAATAAAGTTAATTAATAACTAGACGACCCGTGCGAAAATTTCGCGAATAAAATGCGATGAATAGTGAGGTTGAAAATAATGTCACCTAGTTCAGTCATTACTCTTCATACTCCTACTTCATTTATCGATTTTGGTTAGAAATCCAGGGAGATAAATGGCTCGAAACACAAAAAAACGTATTTTGGAAATATTGACATTTTTGCGCTTTATGGGTCGAATTATGAAAAATTCCTTTCTTAGAATATAATGTTACCACGGCGGAAACCATAGTCTTTAATATGATATGTCATTTAATAGTTGAATTCCAAACACTTCTTTCTTAAAATATGATGTCAGCAAAGCTGAGACATTATTCCTCACAATCGTACTTGATTTATCGATTTTGGATAGATATCAAGGGAGATAAGTGGCTCGAGACACAAAAAACGCATTTTAGAAAAATTGACTTTTTTGCCTTTTATGGGTCGAATTACGAAAAATTCCTTTCTTAAAATATAATGTTACCACGGCGGAGACCTTATTCTTTAATATGATACCTCATTTATCTATATCGGCTAGATATCAAGGGAGATAAATCGCTCGTGACACAAAAATCGGTTATAGAAAAATTTATACTTTTTTCCTTTAACGGTTGAATTCCAAAAAAATTCTTTCTTAAAATATGATTTCACAAAGCTGATACATTACTCCTTATATTCCTACTTCATTTATCGATTTTGGTTAGATATCCAGGGAGATAAATGGCTTGAGATACAAAAAACGCATTTTAGAAAAATCACCATTTTTGATCTTTAAGGGTCGAAAAACGAAAAATTCCTTTCTTAGAATATAATGTTACCATGGCGGTGACTTTATTCTTTAATATGATACCTCATTTATCTATATCGGTTAGATATTAAGGGAGATAAATCGCTCGTGACACTAAAATGCGTTATAGAAAAAATTATACTTTTTCCCTTTAAGGGTTGAATTTCAAAAACATTCTTTCTTAAAATATGATGTCACAAAGCTGAGAAATTACTCCTCATAATCCTACCTCATTTATCGATTTTGGTTAGATATCGAGGGAGATAAATGGCTCGAGATACAAAAAACGCATTTTAGAAAAAGTGACATTTTTGCCCTATAAGGGTCTAACTACGAAAAATTCCTTTCTTAAAATATAATGTTACCATGGCGGAGACCTTATTCTTTAATATGATACCTCATTTATCTATATCGGTTAGATATTAAGGGAGATAAATCGCTCGTGACACAAAAACGCATTGCAAAAATATTAATACTTTTGCCCTTTAAGGGTCGAATTCCGAAAACTTTCTGGCTTAATATATGACGTCACTAAAGCGGAAATCTTAATCTTTAAAACGATACTTTATGAAACGGTTTCAGATAGGTATCCAGGGAGATAACTGACTCGTAACACAGAAAACAGCATTTTAGAAAAATTTACATTTTTGCCCTTTAAGGGTCGAATTCCGAAAACTTTCTTGCTTAAAATACGATTTAACCAAAGTGGAGACCATAAGCTTTAAAATGACACCTCATTCATTGATTTCGGTTAAGTATGAAGGAAGATATAGGCTTGTGACAAAAAAATACCTTATAGAAATAATATATATGATATTAAAGCCGAGGGAACAGCTTCAGATCGATATCCGCTTGGTGACTAATTTGAAAAAAAAAATTTTATTTACCTTAGGATGTGGAAAATAAAAAATATTTGAAATAGTTATTTTTTAATTTATTTGTTATTCTTGTTCCATAGATCCCTGCTGAGGAAAGGACCTCTGGGAGTTTGGTCTTCACTGCCTTAAACACTCATTTCTTTCGGTGCTCATGGAACAAGCTGATTTTCTTTCAAAGTTCTGAAGGTAAGCAATGGAAAACAGTTGAAAAGTCTAATCGAAAATTAAATTTATTCGGGAAGGATGTCTTCGAAATAAATTTTGATTTAAAAATAAAAAAAAAAAAAAACTATTTTACTGGTAACAATTTAAGATGTTAATCAGAAAATGACAGTTTAAAAAAAAAAAAATTATAATGTCTCATTTCAATAAGTTTTTCATTAACACAGAAAGCATAAAGATGACAGTGATTGATATTATAAATTATCAGTTTCAAATGATAGTTTTTATCAGAATTATTCAAAAGGTATCTGTCACTCATAATAGACTGAAAACCTGAGGATAAAGTAAGTAGTCATCACGGTAATTCTAAAGCTAAAAACTTATTTCAAATGACCTCTATATTATTAGTTTCCTCTGAGGTCTTCGATGTAACTGCAGTTTATGAATTACTGATCTATTCATAGCACCAGCACATTAATATACAGTATAATCATGGAGTGATATGCAATGTGAACTCGGAATAAGCGATGAAACCTTATTTTATGTCATTAAGGGTGAAAAAGAACTAGGGACGAGGAACGGGAAGGAATTCGGCAATGGAGAACCGAAATTTGGATGGCCTTCACGGTCTAAGCCAGGAAATTACCTTTAACAGGGAGGACATCCTGCATTGTTATTCGCCTTTCCTAGTGCTCGTTCGAAAATGAAAACGCGGGTGGGTGACAGCTCCAACTTTCACTATGAACAGCCGACGCGTAAATGGAATTACTTACGAAAGGAACGAGGTCAATTATCTAGGCTTCCACAGAGTACATTGTGACCACACAAAAACTGCAGTGCAATACGCGCGGTGAAAGGTGTCAAACGAAATCACCTTACTTATACGTATAAGAAAAGGAATGGATAGTTGTATTTTTCAGAATAGGAAAAATAATAATATCTTTGATGATGAATCAAGATGGTGCTGCGAACATCTCTGGTCGTGGTCGCTGCATCTTTAGCGCCTGATTTTACTATTGTTGGCCGTGATTTTTTAAGAAGAAACAAAAAAATGTCCGTAAGATAACAATGTTAAAGAAAAACATTAGACTACACAGTTGTAGTAAATGTATCAACTGCTGTATAGATTAACAATTCAGCTATATTATTTGAACCGTAACTGTGAACTGGAGAGTAACAATATATATATATATATATATATATATATATATAACAATAAATGGATTCGAATCAACGAGAAAGTTACTCATTGATAATAAACATAGAAATTATATCAACCTGGGTAGAAATAAGTTAATATAACCGTAAGAATAATTTTGTTAAAAAAAATAAATGTTTCTGTTTTGATTGCTTTTAATAACAGAGGAAAAACAAAGATAAGGCGCTGCAAGAAGACACAAATAGAAAGTACGTAAGGGTGAAGAACGCGAAACAAAGTGAAAAGAAGAAGAAAAAATAAATAAAACGAATAAGAAATAGATAATTAAAAACGGAAACCAGCAATGGCAACTAGCCTCAAATTCCGCCAAAAATGACGGGTTTAACGGAGTGTTTTGGGAATTAATCTCTTTGCAGTTGCTTAACGAAATGGAAGTGTTATAAAATAAAGCTTAGTGTATTTTCTCGTCCCATGTGCTGTTGCAAAAAGTTTCAGTTATCAACTTGGTCCAGGTTGCATTTCAGCCTAAACACAATATCCGCTGATATTGCCGCTAGAAAATCAAAGCTTCAATCACACGCGAATTAATATAGTCCCCGCATCGCATGTCAATACGCATGTAATCAAGCATCGCGATGTAAACTTGATCCAAAATTTTCACATGTTCTTACATCTTTCTTATTATCTATGATGAAGATCGATGTTTTAACAGATGACACAGCTTACATGCGGTTGAAACAACGACCCCAGTGAAAGCGAAGGATTCAAAAAATAAATCTTAACAACTTAGGTTATACCATGTAATATTAGTTTTGATTGTGGTTTAGGGCTCTTGAATCAATTTGGAACTTCTTTCATTTAAACCAAGTAATGATTTCAGTAAAAAAAATAGCAAATGATAATTAATATGCCAATTTAAACGGAATACATACTTTTCTTTCGGTGTTCTGGCGATTCACTTGTTAACATTAGCTTAAATAATTGCTTAATAAAATAAAGCTCAATGTAATTTTTTAGTGCTTGTGCTATAACAAAAGTTTCCTGTTGCGATCCTGATCCAGGTTGCATTTCAACCTAACCACATACTACGCTAAACTTGCTGCCAAGGAAACAATACTTCAATCACAAGCATATTAACACATGTACAGTATCAAAATTTAGTGGCAATAACGCATCGCGATATAAAATAAATAAGAAATCTCCACGGGTTCTTACAACCGCCTCTTCTGCTATCAGTGATTCAGATCGATATTACAGCTGTTGAATGGCTACTGAGGTTACATGCGGCTGAAATGTGTCATGACTAAAAACAATCAAAATAAAAAAAATTAACAATTTACGTCATGCCAGGTAATATTAGATTTAATTGTAGTCCAGGCTGTATACATTGCGATCAGTATGGAACAACTTTCGTTCAAACGAAGTAATGATTTAAGTAACAGGACACTCATGAAAACAAATTAAAATTTAAATTTTTAAAAATAATAATTTACTCATGCCCTCTGCTTTAAAGTGAAGTACCGGTTACAATAAACTTAATCATTTCTAATCGAAAATTAAAGGTTTTATGTCACAGACGCGTGTCTATGGCGAAAGATGTTAACGAATACTTTTAAATCAAGCGAATATTAAATAAATACAACCAACTGATAATTATTTTATCGATATAAACGCAATACGAACTTTTCTTTCGGTGTTCTGGCAGTTAATTTATTTACTGATGCTTAGCTGTTATTAAATAACGTCCATACGTAGAACAACATCTCTGATCGTAAGTTGTGCAACGAATGCGATAAGCTTGACGTCATAGCTTGATGTCACCGCGTGACTGAAAACGTGACCAAATACGAGTTTTATAAGAATAGAAGATAGTCACATACGTCCGTTGTTGTCGCCTTGTTTATCATTTCAGTTTAAGTGCAAAACGCTGGTCTTTCTTATTTGCGTTTGGTTGTGTGTGCTGTAATTCTTACAAAGAAGACTGAAGCATTTTATGGGGAGAGCCCTGAGCTAATAAAATTAGAAGCAGCTAATTGACAATATTTCATCAAACGACTGATTTTCAGAATTCTCTGGAGCATTACTATGTTCTGCGAATAAAATCGAAGAAGCGTCTGTCAGAGGGAGTGACAGGCGAATTCGTGACCTGAATGTTCCCCCTGGTCTTTCAAGAACAAGACAGTCCTTCTTACAGTGGTTAATCTGATCCTTGGACCATTAAGTAGTATCTCTGAAATTATTAAGTAGACTATAAATGTACCACCAATAACGTTATTGTTTTGATCACGAGTTCCGCATTAGTAAAATACTTCAACACCACTCTTTCTTAATTTTCTCAAGTTTTGCTCTACCATTTCCCGCAAGTTCGTTTTTCAGACATTTCGCATCATTAGGACAGTACTCACGTTTAATGAATAAAAATTATAGTCTACTTCTCGTAGTGAGCGATACGATGAAAGAGTAAAAGTAGTAATTAAACTGTGAATGTGATTTACAACGATGACAGTAAAATTACTTCTAAAAAATTATACTTTTTGTCTAGTGTCCAACCAAACACTCTTTGACAGAATTCAGACTGAAAAGTTATCGTTTTTTTTTTTTTTTAATTTATAGCATACGTTATATTAGAGAAATCGGTGGAATACTGTTATTCGTTTTAACTTTTAACATTTATCCATTTGTTTCGAATATTCCCCGAAGGATGCGTCCTATATACATCAGACGTAGTTAAGAAGAATCAATTTCACTGGAGTACAGATCAATTTATAGTGCTAAACGACACGAGTTGAGCTCGAAGTTTTCACTGCTATAGTTCACTGAGAAAAATATCACAAAGCAGATTTCTGGACAAGTGCAGTAAAGCAGGGCATGCATCAGTAATCAGTTTCCAAATGTTAATTTGCTATGTAGTATGCAACGTCTGAATTGTTTGGTATCTTTGATCTAGCGCGCACACCAAATTGCATTAAGAATGGTGGTGGGTGAGCGGTTAACGTTCTGGCCTCTTAAGGTCGCCGATTCGAGTCCGGCCGAGGGCATGGTTGTTGTTAAGTGTTTTCTGTGTACATGTCGTGTCTGTTCTGTGGTGTCTATAATTATTCGGAAAACAATACATACCATGGAGAAACCTCAAACACTAGATGAACTGAAATAAAAATTTAGCTGGCTGGTCTAAGAGTACTCAAATGCAATTTAAAAATAAAAAAACAAAAAACGCTCTGGTCTCGCATTCGTGAGGACGCCTTATATTGGCCCTCTGTTTCAGCCTTGAATGAAATTGTATTTTAAGAATTAATTGTAGCCAGCTGGGAGTTGAGTAAACATGGTTTTGTATATTTTTCTTGCAATTAATTGTGAATTTGTATAAATGAACAATGTTTTATAGAAAGAAACTTTGTAAATACTATTTAATATGTTCAAGGACTGCACTCTGCCTGAGACATTGATTAAAAGTTTGTAATTCTGAGTACTGATGTGAGCTGCGATGTTTAGAGGACATTTTCAGACAATTTGGACTGATTTTTGTGTGTAAATATCTTTAATTTTCATTTCTGCGCGTTTCATAATGATTGTGAATGATTTTGTATTAATTCTGATTGTTTTTATGTGATTTTAATTGTTTAGCTATTGTTAGCATTCGAGAAACTTAAGGCGGAAGTCTTTGAATTATTCTTGAATTTTCTGTAACTATATAAGCGATCGGCAGAGACGAGTTTTAGTTTTAAAAAGTTTAGTTTGAATGTGTTGCAAGTTATAACCCCTGGAGCATTTGTTTACATTTGTACGTAGTCACAGTCTTAAAAAAAAATAAAAAAATTGAAAGTGACTCTTCTTGGACTAATTATTTCATTTAAACGAGATTGCTATCACCCTGTTCGAATCCCCGTTCGAGCATCCTGATTTGGGTTTTCTATGGTTTCCCCAAATCACTCCAGGTGAACGCCGGGATGCTTCCTTCAAAAACGCCATGACAGAATTCCTTCCCGTTCCTTGTCCCGAGTCCTTTCCCGCCTCTAATGGCCCCGACAAGGCGTAAGAAGAGAAAATAAAATTTGGTTGAGAACAAACATATAATAATTTCTTGTTTCAGTGTCAGAGGACGTGGAGTCGCAAGACATGCCGAGATTTAGGTTTTCAGATTTCAAACTGTGAAAATGCCATCCAAATTGGAAGAGAATAGATTGGCTGCTTCTTCTCCACGTGAGCCATGTTGACTTTATCTAGAAGGATCCTTGGATAATGTGAGCCTGGTTACAAGCTTTAATTTAAATTATGGTCAAGTAAGAAGATGAAATAAAACTGGCAGGCATTCTTATTCACGATATAATACAATAAACATTTCTATCCATCTTGGTACCAGTGCACACAATTGAATCGCTTATTTTTGAAAGGGCACGTGTCCATTTTCATAAAATTTACAGGAATCAATAAAAACACAATAAGTCTTTTAAAATTTATTTTTAAAAAATATTTTTACTCCAACTGATGAAGTAACATAGAATACACATTTGACATACATTTGGAATTTATTGTGTACATTATGTGCTTTCTATAGAATTTTTAAGTAACCCGGACATGTAACCTTTTAATAATAAATCAAGGGAAAAAATAAAAAAAACTTTTGTTTGAACAGTACATGTAAATTAAAATTAAAAAAAAACTACATTATATGAAATTACATTTAATTTACGATTGAAATTATTGCAGCTTTGCACTAAATCCACCAGCTTATATAGTATACTTTACGCTATATGTGTAGGTTACAAATGTAAAAATCCGCTCAGAGGGTCGGAGGGGCGGCTGTCGACAATACAACCAGTGTCTAGGACAGGGGTGGCCAAACCAAATGATCTTGCGGGCCACTTTGGAAGTGCATCATAACTCCGCGGGCCGCATATAAAATTATATGTCCCCACTAGAGACATTTGTTTGGAGTGAAAAATTGAAACATGAGTTATTATTGTATTTACTATTATTCTTACATGTAAACATAGATAATACAATAATAATGATACTAAACGTAAAGAAATATGTAACAATAAAAATGAAATATTAAAAGTATTTTTTAAAAGTGTGATGAATCTCGCGGGCCGGAAAAATGTTGAAAGCGGGGCCGCATGCGGCCCACGGGTCGCGGGTTGGCCACCCCTGGTCTAGGACCTGCGTCTATTCAATAATAAACACCCATTTCAAACAGCTACAACATTGTAGAGAGTTCAGTTGAGAATGTGCCCTTTCAACAGTAAACAAGCCTACACTTCTCAAACTCAAATCTGCAAAAACATACTATTTGCTGAAATATGAACAAGTGCCTTTTCAAAATAAACGATTCTAATTGGTCTTTTAAACACTGCCTATTTCTCGGAGAGGCACTCCAAGTCTTTTAACAACGGACACATACGTACAAAGAGACGCGAATTTTGGCTTCGTTGAGACTGAAACGCTGTGGGGGTTGGCTATGCAGTGATTGCTGGCTTGCCCAGTGAGAGAGAAGAAAAGGGGGGGAGGGAGGGGAAGTCGTGACTTTGCCTGAAGAGAGGTAAACCAGTGACCATTAGAGGTCGCTCGTGATGAGAGAGAGAGAGAAATGAAGGGAGATATATATAAAAAAGGAAGTAGTGCCCGCGGTGCAGGCAGAGCTAATTGCAGGCTAATAAGCGCGCGGCCAGCTAGGCGTAATTTGAGAGAGGCTCGTCTATCGCTAATGGCGGGCCGCCATCACGGCGTGTGCGTTATTGTTTATTATTACCGATGGCTAAACGCCGACAAATTGGCGGAGAGATTCCTCGTTAAGCCGTGCGCGCCCCCGGGCCAAAGTGCCGTACGACATGGTGCTACGTCAGGTAATCCCCACAGCCATACCGACAGGCTGCTTACGACACTGCAAAGTGGTTTCAGCTCAGTGAAACAGCGTCCAGGCCTGCAACAGTTCCGGTTTCTAAACTACTACGCGGTGTAACCTAAACGCTGGCAAGTAAGTTGTTCGTACACTAGCTTCTAAGACCAGAATCAAAAGAAATGGAAGTAAAGATGGTAGTGCCACAGGGCTGCGTGTTGGGACCACTGCTGTTTGTTATTCTAATGAATTATTGTGTTGATGATTTACTATCAGAAATAAGGTTGTTTGCAGATGACATAATGCTATATAGAAGATCAAAACGATAAAGGACTGTGAACAACTGCGGGGTGATCTAGACAGGACATATAGTTGGGTTGGTAAACATTGGATGAACACAAATACAATGAAGAGTCAGCTTATTAGATACGCAGATAAAAAAAACTAAACGTTGATTATGATTATAAGGTAGGGAAAGAATTTCTTCTTGAACACTTGAAATTTCAATACCTTGGCATGACATTTATTAACAAGCTCAACTGGGCAGGATACATTGGACATGCAGTAGGTAAAGGTTTCAAAACTCTTCACTTGTTGGAGTGAGTAATGAGGGTATGTACGAGAGAAGTAAAAAACTTTGTTCAGACCATTGTTTGAATATGGTAGTATAGTATGGAACCCACATTTTGTGTGTCAAATGCAGGAGTTGGGTGCAAAAAAAAAGGGGGGGGGGCTACTAGATTTGTCTCTTGAAATTAATTACCGTAGAACACAATCAGTAACCGATATGATTAAAGATCTAGAATGGATTCATTGGAAGACAGGAGAAAGGTGAAGAAAGTTATGGAAGTGTACAAGGCGTATATTGGTGATGAGGCGTGGAAAGATATTGGTGCAGGAATTGAAAGTAATGCATGGTATGGAAGAGATGACCATGAGGCACAAGGATGTGGATAGATTTTCTTTCGTAGGTAAGGGGTTCAAGGATTGGAATAAGTTACCAAGAGAATTAATGAATAATTTGACAAAAATGGTTAAACAATTTATAGTTGATATTTGTGGAGGGCAAACGTAGGTAGGTTCAAGAGAGGAGAAAAATCGGTGTGCAGGGAAATTGCCACCGGAGCGTGCGTTCCATCGCAATTAAATTAAATTAAACCAAAAATGACGTGTTTAATCCAGTCCTTCGACAATTCATTTCGTCACAACGACTTAACTAAATGGAACTGTTATTAACTAAAGCTAGAAACCTTAAAATGGTGTAGTTTTGTGTATAATTCTTACCACACAGGACAGGCAGTATAACGAAAACATGGACCTCGCACGAATATAAATAAAAATGAAGCAAGCAGTAATTAATATGCCGTTTTAAACGAAGTACATACTTTTAATTACTGTTAGTTTGCAATTAAAAACATATTATACCATTACAGAAACGTAAACAGATAATTTAACTTGTTATCTTGCAACATCTCTTGACAGACAGTTAATATATCTCTGACCGTTGTTAGCCCACCAAGGCAGGTTTAGGACCTGACGTCACACTGTTCACGAGCAAGCTGCTGTTTTATTAGTATTGATAATTATGTATATCCCAGTAATTTTATTCGGAGTAGCATTACAGTGAATATGGTTGTATTTTTCATAAGCAACGGCTACTAGTTGCTTAACTTAAACCCCTGACCTTGAAGGATATATCATTGATTTTTAATTTGTAACGGAAATTCTTTCATACTCGGTAAGAAAAGCTCAGGTTCCCATGCAAGGATCAGGCCTATTGATTGTTTTAGGTCACGGTCTATTTCACCTCTTCATTAGTGTACTTATACCTTTCCGTTTATATCGGATTATTGTTTTCGGGAATTTTGAGACCCTCTTTCCACAGAGATGGTCTCTCCATTTATTCCTCCTTTTTGTTAATTATATTGTGTATTTTCAACTCATCTCTTATTTTAAATACTTGCGGCCATATTTCGACAGGCAACCCGGTTGAATCGTATTCTGCTACTAATAATTATATACAAAAATTACATTTCAATCAAATAACAGATGGACTTATAAATCGTGAAGCCGGATCTTGGAGTAATACGTACTGCGGACAGATTTGGGATTTAACCCAGGACTCTGGTGCTGAATCTGGGGACCACCACCTCTGCTACCCCGCCTCTTCAGGCGCCGGACACCATCACGGTGCCGCAACTACAAGAGCCAACGGGACGGAAGGTAAAATTACTTTAAATAATAAAAAAAAGGTAAAGTTGTTTCATTTTGAGCAGCCTGTGAGCTCAGTTGGTTAAGGTCCGTGACTGAGGTACTGAATGTCCTCGCTTCAAATCGCGACTGAAAACTGACGACCACTTCTGTCAAAGCTTTTCCTTGTTAACGTAAAGATGCTAGGACGGTGTGTGATTCGGATTCCAAAGTAAGCTACTTGTAGGTGTCCTTTATGCGGTAGGAATACCGGATAAGGTTAGGCGGCTACGATAGACTCTCACTGTACAGCCGGTAAGAAACTTTGTCACCAGGTCTTAGTTATCATTATTACTAGCTTCAAAGCTTGCCAGAGATGATGGTTTCAACTGAATGCTCTGACAAATCATTCCTTGCCATTTGGTTAGTTGTAATCGTTATTAAATAACGCTCATAAACCTCGTTTTGTGATGTACATATTTCGATTGTAGTCTACATCACAATTCAGTGACCACTACGTAGGGCAAGAGTCTGAAATAGAAACATCTGTAACATCGCGCCAGCGAAAGCAATATAAAATAAATCTCAACAATTTACGTTATTCGGTGTAATATTAATTTTAATACCGAGCGTGGTGGGTGAACGGTTAACTTTCTGGCCTCACATTCGGGAGGACGTGGGTTTGAATCCCCGACCACTATCCAGATTTTGGTTTTCCATGGTTTCCCCTAATCACTCCAGGCAAATGTCGGGGTCAATCTATCAAAAGGCCATGGCAGAATTCCTTCTAGTTCCTTACCCTCAGTCCTTTCCTGCCTCTAATGACCTCGACGTTGATGATGCGTAAAACCATATGAGAGAGAACTATTCATGCCGTCTGTTGCAACTTCAAATGCCGGTGTTCATTCTCATCCATGCTAAATATCGACCTAATCAAAGCTTCCGTTGAAAAAGCTGCTCGAAAGTTAAAGCTTTATCTCACACACCTATGGACAGAGAATTAAACAAAAACATCTATATCGAATGAATACAAGTAAATAAAAATACTAATCATTATCATCCTTAACAGTTTCCAGCCTCTGGCCGGGTCTGCTTCAAGCACAAGCCTCTCCATTTCCTTCTTTCTCTTCCTATCACTATCTGTCACCACCTTGTTCCAGTCCTCTCCTCTCTTCCGTACACACTCCTCCACTCCTTTCAGCCATCCATCTCTTGGTCTTCCTCTGGGTCGTTTACCATGCATCTTAATTTCGTGTATTTTTCTTGGGATTCTCTGGACCTCCATTCTCTTTACATGACCATACCATCTAAATTTGGTCCTCTCTACCCTTTCCTGTAGGGGTTCCTCTTCTATGGTGCATCTAATCACTTCATTCCTTACTCTGTCCGTTTTAGTAACTCCCATTCTACCTCTTAAAAACTTCAATTCGCTTGCATGTTGTAACAGCCCTAATACCTGAACTTTGAATAGCATTATACTGCATGAAGTATTTGTAGTGAGCCAAAGTTTGCTTGAAAGTGATTTGATATGTTTATTTTGTAAATTCTTGTAAATAAGTGTATATAGACTTTGTTTTAGGTAAGAAAATTATTTAAAGACCATTTAATATGTTTAAGAACCGAATGGTGCAAGAGAATTTCTTAAAAGTTTGTAATTCCATGTATTACTGTAATTTACGATGTCTACAGGACGATTTTCTACCAGTTTGAAAGGATTTCTGTAAATAATTTTGTATTTAAGTATCTCTAATTACCATTTCTAATCATTTTGTAATGTTATTAATTAATTTTGTATCAATTCCGATTGTTTTTAATATGTTTGATTGTTTGAGTGATTGTTAATGATCGAGAAATATCGGGCGGATGCCTTTGAAGAATTCTCGTAATTTCGATAGACTCTATATAAACAGATCGCCTGGACAGAGAAGTCAGTTTTTCATTAAGTTTGCATTAAGTATTCATTCAGTGTTACAGAGACATTCATTATGTATTAAGTTGTCATTCAGTTGTTAGTTGACAGTATTCAGAAGTGCATCTTTGGATTGTACCTGTGATTGTGAATGTCGCTGACTTGTTTTGATTTGTTCAAAATAAACGAACATTTTCACATAACCTTGTTTTTTGGTGGACTTTTAATTAATGCAGTAAATTAACCCACCAAAGAACCTTAACATGGCGACCGTTGACATGACGAGAAGTTCTTAAACATCTGTGGGATGTTTATCTTCTAAAAAGAATCTGCAGAAAATTGCGAGGAAATTTCGACCGGCTAGACACGTAGAGGTTGTACAGACGACACGGATTTGACGGCAAGCTGACCTACTTCGGCCTAAGGCGGAGATTTTTCCATCGGGAATCGGATGTAATCTTCCGACGACGAGTGGATTTCCTTCGGCCTCAAAATCGTCTTCCTACAGTGAATTGTGAAAAGTGTGGTTAAGTGTTTGAAGTCAGTGTGGTGTTTAATGATTAATTAAGTGCTTCTAAGTGAAATTTAATGTGATACAAAAGTGAGGAATAACTGTAAGTACGGCATTGAATATTCAAGTGATTTATTTTGCATGTTATAGTGTGACAGATTGGAAAGATTTTAATTTTACTTAATTTTGTTTTTTATATTGATTTGGCTGATTACTAAAAATGGCTGATAATCAGAACCTACAAGCTTTTCTAGAGTCATTTGTAACCAATTTTAATGCAAAATTATCTGAACTTGATGGTAAACTTGATAGTAAGTTTTCTGAATTTAGAAATGAGTTAAAAAGTGATAATGATAGCAAATTTTCTGAATTTAAAAATGAGTTAAATCTTGACAACAAATTTTCTGAAATTAAGTCTCAGTTTTCCGAAATTGATAGTAAGTTTGACAGTAAGTTTTCTGAGTTTAAAAATGAATTTGATTTTGAGAGCAAATTCTCTGAATTGACTAAATGTTTTGATGTTAAAATCACAGAGCAATTTCAGGGTTTTAGCTCTCAATTCAAGGAAGATATTAACAATTTAGATTCTAAATTGGGGAAGGTAGTAACAGAATGTCAGGAGAAATTTGAGAAAGTTACAAAATTTTGTGAACAGAATAAGGCTGAATGTGAAAATTTGATTTATAAAGAGGTGAAGGAAGTCAGTGAAAATTGTGATAAGATGAAGCAGGAATATGTTGCTTTATTCCAAGCCAGTGATAGTAAAGCTGCTCAAAGGGTCAATGAGTTGAGACAAGAGGTGGGATTAAATATTAATACATTGGTGCAGCAGCAGGAACAGTTAGCGCATGGATTAGAAAGTAATGTAAATCTGTTAGAAAAAAAGGTTACTGGGTTACAGATTCAGTTAAGTCAGGTTCCCTTAACAGGTAATCCAAATTTCAGTGTCGATGTAAAAGAAGAATTTGAATTCTATGATGATAGTGGGAGGCTTCACCCTATTGAATTTATAGATAATTTTGAAAGATCAGACTATTTTAATTTGTTACCCGACAATAAGAAAATTGCACTTGTGGGTAAACATCTTAAGTCTTATGCTAGGGCATGGGGTGATAGACAAGCTAGGGAAGTGACTGACTACAAGCTGTTTAAAGAAAACTTTTTGAAACATTTTTGGTCAACAAGCAGGCAGATTCAAGAAAAGAGAGAGTTGATGACTGGAAGGCCCTATAAACCTGGTAGGGAAACTCAACATGACTTTTTTTCATAAATGTTGGATCCGTTGTAAGTATTTAGACCATCCTTATGGAGAGGAGGAATTTATTGATTTGATAGGAGCTAGGCTACCTCAGCAAACAAGAAATTTAATTGCCACTTTGGATGTAGTAAATGTGGATAGAGTTTCGGAATTGTTGAGACGCTTGGATGCCCAGGAGTCATTCAATGAACAACATTACCACCATCAACACCATAGGAGGGGCAGCAGGAGTCCCCCTAGAAGGGGTAATGGGTCAAGGGATGGTAGATCGAGGGGAAGGGATCGTGAATAATTATGCAAGAAGGAATGATAATGGGGAAGTGAGAGAACAGAACCCTCAATCTGAAAGGGAAAGGCAGCATGGGGGGCAGGCAAACTAAAGACCACCCCTGTTATGGGCCCCGCAGTGGTGGACAAGAATGTGGGTCCAGGTACCAACTGCTATAGCGTTAATTCCATTTTTATGAATAATCCCCGAGAAGATTTATTGGAAGAGGTGGGGGTAGCAGCAAGTGAATTTCAGGATAAGGTTATGATAGATGTAATTAATGATGTTGATGATGTAAAGGTTGATAATAAGATAAAGCGGGAAGGGGACCACCATAGTACCTTATCACTAGAATCAGTGTGCGAAAGTAATAATTTTCATGTAGAAGATTTTCGAAATGGTCACTGCCTAATTACAAAAAGGGGTGCAGAATTTATAGTGCATACTACAGTGTGGCTATCAGAAACTTGTAAGGTCCAGAATGGCATAGTTGGGACTATGTGTGCTAGGATAGGTGGTAATGAAGTTTGTAGAAGTGCTGAAATCGAGGAGTTTCTCAAATATCTTGAAGATGAAGGTGATACAGTGGTATGGATAGGAGACCCAGATGAGGAGGAGAATTGTAAGTCAAAGTATTTGTCTTCTGAAGAGAGAGTGGTTGAAAAGCCTTATGTACCAATCCCTAAGTTGGAAAAATGTCCTAATTTTGACCTAGCTGATACGTTATTTAGCTCTTTATTTGGTGTAGATGATGACATTGAAGAAATGGGTGGGAGTAAGGATTTATTTGAACCAGTTTCTAATTTGGAAAATTGTACAGAATGTGACTTAGATGACACTATGTTTTGTACTCTCTTTGATGTGGAAGCTAATAGTGAAGTAGTAGTTGCTGAGAAAAATAATTATTTTGTGGAGGAAGTCAGTAAGCCAGATGTTAAAACAGTTTTAGGTACTGATTCAGATAATTTGGTAAGTTTAAGTAGTAATCAGATGATGAAGAGTGGGGTTGGGAGTAATGATGGACTAAACTGCAGTAGTGAGAATAATAAATTTGTATTACCAGTTGAGTCAACAGCATTGCTTTTAAGTGACAATCAATTTGCTAAAACAGAACCATTGTATGTCTCAGCTGTTGCGTGGTTGTACCAAAGTCTGTTGTCTGAGATGATTGGAAGTTTGTGTTTCTGTATGTATATAATGAAGCTTTGTGAAAATAGAAATGTAATATTAAATGTGTATACAAAAGTTGAAGAAAACTGGAAGGTTAGGAAAAAGTAACTTACATGGTTCTGGGTTTCCAGGGAAATCCTGAAACCCACTTATGAGAATTAATTGAAATGCATGGTTTGGGGAGGGGTCAATAGCCTGTAAATATCTAATTTTGTAAATAAGTTTGTGAATTGATGCATGTAAATAGTTTGTGTGAGTACTTAAGCTCAGATGCAGATGTAAGCATTTCAATGTATAATTTGTGACAGTTTTGTGTAGAGACTTTTGGTATTTTCATGATGTTGTGACTTTCTACATTTTGGTGACAAATTATCAGCTGTAAAATGTAAACAGACTGGTGTAATTAACAAGCAGACATCAAGTGTGTAATTTGGAGTGAAAAAAATTGTAACTTAAGGTGATGGCATTGAACGTTTGTTGTGTAAAAACAGTAAATGATAAAATGATTGGACCTGAGAAAAGACAATTATTGTAAACAAAATCAGTGTCATGGACTATGTGCAGATGTATGTATGAAGAATTGTATTTGTTCATTGTAAAAGTCATTATGGTTGATTGATTGTAATCTGTTCGTGTCTGCATTATGTGTACATTCAACCTGCTTAGATTCGTGACGGATTCAATCAATTTTATCTGTGTAAAATTAAGTGAATCCTGGGGAGGGGTTGTAACAGCCCTAATACCTGAATTTTGAATAGCTATTGTACTGTAGTGAAATATTTGTAGTGAGCCTAAAGTTTGCTTGAAAGTGATTTGATATGTTTATTTTGTAAATTCTTGTAAATAAGTGTATATAGACTTTGTTTTAGGTAAGAAAATTATTTAAAGACCATTTAATATGTTTAAGAACCGAATGGTGCAAGAGAATTTCTTAAAAGTTTGTAATTCCATGTATTACTGTAATTTACGATGTCTACAGGACAATTTTCCTACCATTTGAAAGGATTTCTGTAAATAATTTTGTATTTAAGTATCTCTAATTACCATTTCTAATCATTTTGTAATGTTATTAATTAATTTTGTATCAATTCCGATTGTTTTTAATATGTTTGATTGTTTGAGTGATTGTTAATGATCGAGAAATATCGGGCGGATGCCTTTGAAGAATTCTCGTAATTTCGATAGACTCTATATAAACAGATCGCCTGGACAGAGAAGTCAGTTTTTCATTAAGTTTGCATTAAGTATTCATTCAGTGTTACAGAGACATTCATTATGTATTAAGTTGTCATTCAGTTGTTAGTTGACAGTATTCAGAAGTGCATCTTTGGATTGTACCTGTGATTGTGAATGTCGCTGACTTGTTTTGATTTGTTCAAAATAAACGAACATTTTCACATAACCTTGTTTTTTGGTGGACTTTTAATTAATGCAGTAAATTAACCCACCAAAGAACCTTAACAATGTACTCTGCTGATGTCCCGCTTCTTCATTGTTCATGCTTCAGCAGCATATGCCAGGATATATTTATTACTATTATAAATAAAAATACTAATAAATAATATATTGATTTAAACGGAATGCATACTTTTTAGTTCAGTGTTCTGTCAATTAATTTCTTCACGGATGCTGGAATTTTCACTAAATAACTTTCAAAACCTTGTTTCGTACTAACACTTCCGGCCGTTGTTAGGCGGGGAGCGTGACGTTAAGTCACTGTGACTTTACTTAGACCGAGTTAACTTGGTTGCCTGCAGTGTGGATACGGAGCTAACCAGTCGTCGGCTGCGGTGTCTGGGCCACCTGACGAGACGGCTGCACAGGTGGCGCAGGAAACAATACGCACTGTGTCGCCTCATCGACACGCACGTCCCTAACGACCCACGCGGACCGCCTTTGTGATTGGCCGGCTCCGGAAGGACGTCATTAAAATGCCATTAAGGGACACCGCTTGCTGCCTACAGGCGGCAGCACCAGGAACCCGACTAGTTGCCAATACCACAATACTAGCAAAACTCGCTAATTACAAACAACAACAACAAAAAAACAAAGAGAGAAAAGAACAATTTACTGGGAAAAAAATTTGCACCTGAACTACTCCTCAGTGTCAAATAACTAGAGCTGTAACAGTAACGAGAAATTCTGTACCCGTCGGCGGTTCAAATCCCCGTCCGGGCATTCAGATTTGGGTTTTCCATGGTTTCCCAAATCACTCCAGGCAAATGCCGGGATGCTTCCTGCAAAAGGCCATGGCCGAATTCCTTCCCATTCCTTGCCCCCCATCCTTTCCCGTCTCTAAAGACCTCCCTGTTAGAGAGACGTTAAGCAGATAAAAAAAATCTGTACCCGTATGTATTCGTTAGTAAACCAATCAGTACCCGTTACTTTCTAATCGTTACTCGTTACTTTTAATACAACAGCATCGCATTCGCATCGAGTCGCGTCGCATACGGGATGACTTCCTTCGTACCTGGTAAAGTTTAAGTAAATTGTTTATTTAGTAAAAAAGTTTAGGTAAGTTGTTCGTTTGGATTAAACTTAGTAAAGTAATTAGCACATGGATCTTACGGAAAACCTCTGAAAGTACAATTGATTTACTGTAATAATATTATATACGAAAGGATAATGTAATTTCAAAACAAAAACCTGTTTGCATAAAAAGAAAAAGACCTGACCTTTCACCTGACTATGAAATATCTAGTTGCAATAACTAATGACGGTTATTTTTTAAAATAGCCTACTCAAAACTCTGCATACAAGCCTGATATGATAATCGGACATTATTTAACTAATATTATAATCTCATCAAAGTATTACGTTTTTAAATAGGCGGTTTCACCAATGTCTTCCTTTACTGTTTTCATTTATTTTTGTAAATTCTTCATCTTTTTGTGATTATATTCGTAATTGTTGTTGCGTCGCGGTTACAACAAACATTCTACATCAAAATCAGCACCGCATTAATCACATGGATCTTGCGGTAGTTAAAACTCATTGATTGCTATGTCACATTACTTCAGATACAACTGAGCACTAGCATGAAGCATCGCATCAATGACTTCGTTAGTACTTTGTAAAGTTGTAGTCAATTTTTCATTGAGTAAAGTAAATTTAGGTAAATTGCTCGTACATTTGATTTACTGCGCTGAATATTACATACTTCAGAATAATACCTAATATCACAATCGCAGCACACTTAAATCAATTAATTTCAAAACAGACATCTGCTCATTCAATCGCTGGGCGGACCGTTCCAGCTCCCGTGTTGGTTTGTTTATCGAATCAAACTGACATCTAACGACAAATGCAAGTAACGAAACATGGGAGTAACGAAATGAATTTGTGAGGAGTAACGATTCGGTACTTCGAGTCAGGTGATGAACCCGTTACTCAGTAACGAATACACACGGTTTACTACAGCTTTACAAATAACACCATGTCAATGGGAGACTAAACTCATAACTTGTTGCGCGGGACTACAATATGCATTGTGACAAGAACCCAATAATACGAACTTGGCAGTTACTTTATTTTGCCGGATAAACTTTATAATTTTTGAAGTGGAAACTGCTACAGGCGTGTTAGGCGATGTAAATCTATGAGTCCGCGACTTTCCGTCACCGACATGCTGTGACGCGCGTATGACATGCGCGTTGGACGCTTTTTTGGATGGGTGAAATTTTATGAGGTCGCGGCACCGACATGCTGATGTTCACGGTATATCCATAGCGGTCTGGTGGGCGAGTGGTTAAAATGTCTGACAGGGGGAAACAAAGTCCCCGGTTCGAATCCCTGTCTCGGCGGAGATTTTCATAGGCCCGTAATCCAGTCTTGACCTCTGGCACAACATGTTGTGTAATGTGAAGTACGCCAGAACGGTTCCGTGGTTCGGATTCCACGTTAAACTGTACCTGGGAGCTCTACCGGGTTAGGCGGCTAAGACAGGGGCGGAATGCACAGCCAATAGAAACCCCGTCAAAGATCATTACAACCACACCGAATTATTTAGGATATCTGTAGCAGTAAGTATGACGTGTTGCGCGTTTCACATTCATAGTTTTAGGTTTTCAGACCTGTCGACAGTTCCCAATCACTGCCCATTGTATTTTTTTTCGGGTTTTGCACCTCCTTGATTTGAGGTCGTTAGAAGCGAGAGGGGACTGGAGGCTAAGAACGGGAAGGAATTCGGCCATGCCGTTTTGAATATTTTAGTCAGTGAATACCCATTTGGATCACATGTTCCATCTGAAAAAAGGTTCAGTTCAATTCAATAAACATGTTGTATGAGATTTTTCTTCCTTACTTCGTACAAGTAGTGTGTGAGTAGAGGAAACCTTTAATTTAATTTAATTGCAATGCAGCACAGGCTCCGGTGGCAATTTCCCTACACACCCATCTTCCCCCTATCCTGAACCTACCTACATTTGCCCTCTACAAATTTTATCTTTAAATTCATTCAAAGTTTTCCTTAAATTATTCATCATTTCTCTTGGTAACTCATTCCAATCCTGACACCCTTACCTAAAAAAGAGAATCTTCCCACACCCTTGTGCCTGAAATCGAGTGCCAGCTTGTGTTCATGGTCATATTTTCCCTTCCATGCACTACTTTTCATACCTATTGCAATATTTGTCCTAGTCTTCCAGGTATAGTTAAAAAAACATTTGTTAGTGAACAGTCTGTCATCTACATCTACATATATACTCTGCAATTTACAAAATTGTGGGTGGCAGAGGATGCTCAGCACCAAACCTAATCTTTTTGGTGTGCATTCCAATGCCTACTGGTACGAGGGAAAAAAGGATTCATATAAGAATCAGTCCTGCACCTTATTTCTCTAATTTTATCTTTCCTGTCCTTCCCACTCAAATAGGTTGGTGGAAGAAGTACTTCACTACACTCGAAAGTGAAAGTGGGAGTACGCATGTTTACCAATAAGATTAAACGAAACATGTGTCGTCTATCTACCAGAGACTCCCAGCCTAGTCTACTAATCAGTTCTGTAACGCTTTCATAAGGACTGTAGCAAGCGGTCACGAATCGAGCGGCTCTTCTCTGTACTTTCTCTATATTTTCGATCAACCCCTTACGAAACGGATCCCAAATGGCAAAACAATAATCCAAATGTGGACGCACAAGAGATTTGTACGCTATCTCCTTTGTTTGTTCATTACAATTTTTCAAGATTCGACCTATGAATCACAGCCTAGAATTTGCTCTGCCTACTAACGAATCAATGTGTATGTCCCATTTCATGTTCCTTCGTACTTTTACTCCCAAATATTTCCTAGAATCGACCATATCAATAACTGTATTGTTTAACTCGTATTTCTGAACAATTGGATTCTTTTTGTTAGTTATGCTCATTGTCTTTCACTTTTAACAATTTAGAGTAAGTTGTCACTCAGCGCACCAAGCCAAAATAACATCCAGATTTCGGTGAATTTCTAAGCAATCAGCCAAATTTCTTACTTCCCTATAAATAACCGCATCATCAGCAAACAATCAAAAAAGGCTTTTCACTTTGTCTCCGAGATCGTTTATAAAAATTAAGAAAAGGATTGGGCCTATTGAGGTACACCTGGTGTAACATCTAGATTAGAAGAACTTTCTCCTTCAACGACGACATGCTGCGACCGACCAGTTAGAAAATCCTTTATCCATTCACAAAGCTGATCCTACATACCGTACGCTCGAAGCTTCGCTAAAAGGCGGTTGTGTGGCACAGAGTCAAAGGCTTTCTGGAAATCTAAAAAAATTGCATCTAGTTGTGAACCTGCATCAATAATTTTCATTACGTCGTGTGTAAATAGGACCAGTTGTGTTTCACATGATCTTTTCTTCCGAAATCCGTGTTGATTTGTTGTAAGCAAATTATTATCATCTAGAAAATTCATAATGTTCGAGCATATAATATGCTCCATAACTCTACTACAAACAGATGTTATAGATATGGGACGATAGTTCCCAGGATCACTTCGATCACCTTTTTTGAAAATCGGAGTTACTTGCGCGATTTCCAGTCTGAAGGTACTTTTCGCTCTTTTAATGATTTACTGATTATATCAGACAGAAATGGCCCGATTTCCGCCACATACTCTGAAAATACTCTTACTGGAATTCCATCCGGGCCCGGTGCTTTCCCCCACTTCAGGAGCTCTAATTGCTTAATGATACCTGCAGTATCTATTCGTAATGATTCCATCACCGACTCGCTACGGCGCGGCGTGGGAACACGGGAATACTATCCTAATGTTCATTTGTACATGAATTTTTGAATACAGTATTTAGTACGTTAGCTTTACCACGGCTTTCATATGTCTATGATATGTTCTTGGTTATAGCCGTAAATGGGACGATAAAAATTCACAAATGGTAGTACACAGGTGCTGTTTTCTACAACCTTAGTCAGTTGCTGTTTAATACAGGAGGAGTGTGAAGAGAGTCATGGGAGTGTACAAGGCACATGAGGCATGGTGTAAGAATTAAGAGTAATGCATGAAAGAGAAAATATGAGAATGACCGCACGCTGGCACTCAATTTGAAGCATGAAGGTGTGGAAAGATTTTATTTCGTAAATAAGGCGTTCAGGGACTAGAATAAATTACCAAGAGAAATTAATAATTTACTGAAAACACTAAAAGAATTTAAAATTGAAATTAGTAACAGGTAAAAAGTTGTTGAAAAAAATAATAAGAAAAGTGGGTTTGTAGGGAAATTGCTACAGGACCGGGTGCTGCATCGCAATTAAATTAAATTAAATTAATTAATTATTAGAGAGACCTCAGCGATTAGATAAATGTGGGAGCATGACAGAAAAAAATATAGTAAAACCATCATGTATTTCTGTTTCCGAAATTGCATCGTCGTGTTTTTCAATAAAGAAGAGAGTATCATCTTTAGTTTCAGGAATCCAGTCAAGGGAAATACTCGTTTTAATAAAGGATGTTTTCATTTATGTGTATCTAGTGCATGGAGAGTCTGAGTATTGCAGAAATGATGACGTCTCTGTGGCGCTATTTGGTGGATGAGGGGAGAGGTGTTGGCTAGCTCTCGAGCCGTCACTTAGGCCCTGTCAGCCTTCGACAGCCTCTCAGTCTGGGCAGGCTGCCAGATCGCCGCTTAGCAGGAAGGCTGCAGCGGACCGTATATGTTAACGAGTATATCGCCTCACTCCAAGTACACAATCCCTACTCACACATTTGATTTGTCGTATGGATGTCAGTTTTATTAGACAAGCGAACGAATACGACACACCTGCTTCATGCGGTAACAATGCCAGCACAGTATGTATACTCCCTACTATCATATGTAGTGGAAAATCCTCAACACTTCAATCTTAATGCTGACATACATAGCCATAATACTAGGAATAAATATAATATTCACAAGGATTACAAGTCACTGTCAATTGTACAGAAAGGGATAACATTTACTGGAACTTCCTTGTTCATTGTCTTACCAAAAGAAAGTAAATGTTATCTACGAAAACCCAACTACTTTAAGTCCAAACTGAAAGAGTTTCTGCTTCAGAACCCATTTTACTCTGTGAAACAATTTTTCTTCCTGGAATTTGATAACTAAGAATGGCTTAGAAAATACTATATATGGTGTACGGAAGGGGAAGGTGACAAAGTTGTCCACAATTACTAAAATGATATATGGTTTTTCTTTCTATTGAAAATTACAAATGAAATAAGTACACTGTTTAAAAAATTCACTCACATGGGATAACATGCATTCACAAATTGCAGTGCAAAATTATCACACTAACAGGTTTTTAAGTAATTGACTGGTTATTAGTTGTTGGTAATATTATTGATATTGTTAATAAGTGTGTGTATTGTTCCACATATATAGTAACTAATATGATATAATATGTTGTTTTAGATTACAGTGGAAACTTAATATGCTAGTTGGTCTGTAAGAAATTAACTGATTATTAGATGCTGGCAACAAGTGTATACACTGTTCCACATATGTAGTAATTAACATGGGATTGTATTTGCAGATTACAGTGGATATTGATTATACTAATGGGTTGTTAAGTAGCCAACTTGTTGTCAATTGCTTATAATACAAATGATATCTATACTATTATAAATCTGTAAGCAAGCTGCGTTTGTAGTGAGGCTTGATCTCTAATAATGCAAAAACTACCGCATCAATTTGCATGGTGTTTCCAAATTTTTAAAGCTAATGTTGCTGATCAACATCTCCAGAAGTAGCTAACGACTAATATGTACCATGGGAAGAAGCAAGTCAGTAAAAAACTTCAGAAATGTGAAACTGTAGACCACATTCAGACGGTCACTCCTTTCATAAAGAGAATTGACAAAATTTAGGATTTCCCTTTTTTTTTTTTTTTTTTTTTACTTCTGCGATTCATTTTTCTGGACCGCAGTACTTCAAAATAAAAATAATACGTGAATCAAGTATAATCAGCATTTACTTGAATCGTAACAGGTCTGTTGAATTACGAAAAAGTTATATTGAAGACATGTATTGTCTCTGGTAGACTGTTATACAGTTTGTCTCTGGAACAAAATTGCTGCGTGAACGCTGTACATTACAGCCACAATAAGCCAATACTTAATACGAAATTCAGTTTTTTTCTCGAAGAGCGATGTCTGAAAAACAGCTATTATAAATATCAGCAAGTAATAAAACATACTTCTTTCATAATGACTTGTGCGGAATTGCACATATTTGGAAGTACTTTATTCGATTAATATGTCTCGTGGCTATAACGTGCAAATATAACTAGGCATCCGAAAATTCAGGTACATGCGACTCAAATAATTACATAGAAAATACGGATATATTGAAAGAAACTCAAATAAATTTTTTTTCTTATCCTAATGCTACACCGCGTAAATTATAAAGCTAAAAGCATCGTCCCTTTGGCCTATAACAAGGCATATCAGCTGTCATCACTGTCCAGGTTGCATTTCAATCGATTTACAACTTGCGATAATTTTGCCACTCAGAAATAATTGCTTGAGTTACATGCACATTAGTACATATACTGTACCGTGATCCATTTTGACATTTTTGAATTAATTATATCTGACTGAAATAATGACAATAATGATACGACGATTTGAAACCAAGATTAACTCCAATTCACGTAAATTTCTATTTTAAAGCAGGAATAATTGATGCTGTACCAATATCCAAACAGCAAAAAATAAATAAATCAGAAAAAAATTGAGATGCTGTGATTATTGGTAACGAATTTTTATTTCAAATATAACTAGGCATCCTAAAATTCTATTCTACCCCGCGTAAATTTTAAAACTAAACCCGTTATGCCCCTAAAATTCTATTCTACCCCGCGTAAATTTTAAAACTAAACCCGTTATGCCTGATGCTAAACAAAACGAGTCAATTGTCATCTGGTCCAGGCTGTTGTTTCGTCAGGTACTTACATGCGACTGAAATAATTACATAGAAAATACGGCTATATTGAAAGAAACTTAAATTAAAAATGTTTCATATCCTAATGCTACACCGCGTAGATTATAAAGCTGCAGGCATCGTCTCTTAGGCCTATAACAAAGCATCATATCGGCTGTCAGGTTGCATTTCAAACGATTCACAACTTGCCATAATGTTGCCACTCAGAAATAATTGTTTCAGTTACATGCACGTTACTACATAAACTGTACTATGATCACATCTCGACATTTTTGGATTAATTACAGTATATCTGACTGAAATAATGACAGTAATGATACGACGATTCGAAATCAAGAGTTGCTCCAATTCACGTAAATTTCTATTTTAAAGCAGGAATAATTGATGGTGTATCAACGTAAAATAAAACCAATATCCAAACAACAAAAAATAAAAAACAACAAAAAATAAATAAATCAGAAAAATTGAGATGCTGTGATTATTGGTAACGAATTTTTATATTTCAGCACACTTCCAAGAGGACTAAGTCGTAGATTACTGCTATATTTGCATAAATTTATGGCACCGCGGTTATGTTGCAATCCTCCGTATCCACATTTAAAAATAAACTTTTTTTAGTTAAGTATCATGGAAACAATATTTTTCATTATATCCACACTAGGAACCGTAGGCACTGATCTTCGGACACCATGTTTCTCGCACGGCCAGCTATACGTTGCTTGCTCCAGGGTGAGTGGCAGATCACGCCTGTACATATGTACAATGAACAATCAGACCAGAAACGTGGTCTACACAGAGGCATTACAATGAGTGACTTACGAAGTATGCTGAAGATAGTATATTATTTCTCTTAAGCATTGCTTTATTTACTTATAACGCAAAAATAAAAGCTTTTCTAAACAATAAATGTTTATACTTCGCACAATAATTACAACCACGAATTACTACTGTTAATTTTTCAGGAACCTTTTCTACTATTGAATCAATTGCATCACGTTAAAATATGAATAAAACAACTCTCTGACATCAATATGAAAACCGAACCTAACGTATTAACCGAAACAAACGAAACTATTCAGAATACATTAACAGTTCATGCTTTTCCACGTTAATGTCTGATAAGAGAATAAAATCGGTAAATAATTTCTACACCTGCCAAGGCACGCGCGCGTGAAGCAGCGGGCAAATGCTATTTATTAATAAGTGTATGTACTGTTCCACATCCTCGAGACAATTCTCACATGGGATCAAAGCGAATGTATCTATCTATCTGTAAGGAACAGTTCACCCAGCGAGTATTAACACGTGAACATCGTGCGTCACGTGTTTCTGGGAGTTTTGCTTTGAATTCCTTTCATTACAAAGAAAAATGTTTGAATTCAAACATGTTGCGCGTACATTATTTTTATATAATTAATATTATTCACCGTTAAGTGTTGATATTTTTAATGACGTAAGTAACTTTGACAACAAAAAGAATTATTTTGTACTTTTGCCTTTTTTAACATTAAAATTTACAGTGAATAATTTTCAGATAGAAAATTCGGATAGATAATTTGAGATGGTTATTTTTTTATATTGATAGTACCCTAGTGAGTTTTTATTGCTTTCAAATGTTTATGAAATCCGTTTATTCAAAAATGTGACATTTTAGCTTCTATTTTATTTTACGGTGTGGTTTACCTAAACTTACTTTAATAAATGAACAGTTTACTTAAACTTTGCAAAGTACGAACGAAGTAACCCGTATGCGATGCTTCATACTAGTGCTCGATTGTGTCAAAGTAACGAGCAACGAAACGATGCGATAGTAACGAAGTCGTCCCGTACGCGACGCGACTCGATCGAATCAAAAGTAAGGGAGCGTCCATAAACCACGTAGCTCCATTTTGGCCTCCTGGGAATACCCACTCCCCAAACTTAGCCCGACGTGGCTTTTGCCTCTACACCCCCCCCCCACCCCCTCCACGTGAGACGTAGCTGTTTTCCCTATTGATTCCAGAAGACATTTTGTACTGCTTTCTCTTGTCAGACTATCGCAAATTACATATGAGTTTAATTAAATGACGGAAATAAATATTCACATGCTGTTGTGAACCTCCCCTTCCCCCACATAGTTTCCCAGTCAACCTCTCCCTCCCCCCCACTAGACCAAGTCACGTAGTTTATGGATGATCCCTAACGAATAACGATACAATAGCAAGGAGTATTGGATTGGTTTAGTAACGAATACACATGGGTTCAAAATTTCTCGTTACTTTTACAGCTCTAGTTAACAGTTACACGTTAGCATACACCTCCCATATTACCATCAATGCATTCTCTCATATTTTTTCACTGATATGAGTCAATAAAATAAATTGTTTCCCTCGTTCAGGCCAACTAGAAACGACCCGCCACCGGCCTCCCGTTCTACACAGGTGGCCAGTGTAAATCATAAGTGGGGGGGGGGGGTGAGGACTTGTGTACTGCCCGAATTCGAACCGAGACTGATAGACCCGGCGTAAGATACCAGGAGGAGGATGATTTGTTGTCTTATGTACTGTATCGTAACTACGGTTCGGATCTTTATCACAAGTCATATTTTTTCATGCCTTGTTTTGAGCTCTAATGGTGAAATAAACACTGATTGAACGTTTCTGAATGTATTTTATGTAGCGTATAAATTCATATCTAGGCTAGTTTTCGACATATTACCATAATATTTGTGGTCATATGGTCTTATTTGGAAAAAAATTTGGTAGTTTTTAATAACACCGGGAATTCACTAGAAGTTGTAGTAGAGAAGATATTAAGATAATTATTCGCAGAACTTTTTTTAACTGCTTAATATCTCTTAACAGCGAGGTCTTTAGAGACGGGAAAGGATGGGGGGCAAGGAATGGGAAGGAATTCGGCCATGGCCTTTTGAAGGAAGCATCCCGGCATTTGCCTGGAGTGATTTGGGAAACCATGGAAAACCCAAATCTGGATGTCCGGACGGGTATTCGAACCGCCGTCCTCCCGAATGCGAGGGCAGAACGCTAACCGTTACACCACCACTCTTGGTCACAGAACTGTACTCCTATCATTCGTAGGAGGGGAAGAAAAAGTAATTTTCACTGAATTGGTCAGAATTTACAGTCAGGAATTAAAGTTATACATTATTGTCACTCTCTAAACTTAATGTTCCTCCCGCCTTTTAATTTAGACAATGTCGCAGCAGCAGCATTCCTGTGTCGAGCCGCGTCAATAAATGTCTCACTGTCACCAATAGCTTAGAAAATAATACAATCACGCCACATTAAACTTTGATTCAAATTTCAACGTCCCTCAGAATTTATGGAATTGTCCCAGTATTCTTGTTCGTAAGATCAATAATTTCTCAACTTCTTTATTATTATATTCTAATAAGAGAATGACATTAGAAAATCGCGGCATGCTATTTTATTTCCTCGAACACTTGCGCCACATTAAACTTTAATACAAAACTTGGCGAATTGGACTTGTGTTACAGTGGCGCTAATTTCCCGGTCGGATGCGGAGAGTTTTTTGAGTTCTCACCGAGCAGCACGTAGGAGGGTAATTCACCGCACTGCTCGTCTCAATAAGAACGCATCTGTGCGCGGGACTGCAACGCTTCCCACGTAAGTGGGTTTGGCCGAAAAAGAGCAAAACCCCTCGATGCGACCTTCTAGAAAGCTATCTCCGCTTAATTGACCATAATGGCTACGTATCAGTCTAGTTGAAACCTGATACGAGGATTCTTTCACATTCGGTAATCGATCCGCGGCAGGAATTAGGACAAATTACGTCTGCTCCGAGTTGAATTGAAGGCGAGTATAATCCGTGCAGGTACTGGTTAGGGCCCTCTGGGTCGCAGATCCTAATAAAACTACGCTTTCACTCGACTTTCTTGCCGAGTAAATCACCATAAGTAGACCCTTCACTGAGGTTCGCAAAATGTAAGTCACAACATAACATAACTTCTTCTAGTCATTCAGTAGCTTATTGCCAGGTCATCTCTACCGTTTTCACCATTGTTTCCCCCACCTTCCTGTAAATTTTTTACTTATTGTCTTATTACAGCTCAAAAAGTTTAGCAGGCAATTTTGTGTCCGTGTGGTCGTTGTATAGCAATTACTTCTAGCTGTATTGTCTACGGATTTTCTCTTCTAATATTCCTTACTTTTCCAAAGGTTTCTTTTTAATTCATCTACAGAATTTATCCAATCTTAACGCTTTCAGATCTTGTTACTGATGCACATTTAAAAATCTGCCCTTCACTTTCAGCGCACAATAATAGTTTTTCTCTGACTTCATTAACGCAATTTTTTTTAAATTAAATATTTTTATTAACACACTTTGGGCTTTGTCTGTCCGGGTGGAATTCAGTAATTGATTTTAAACTAACTTCTCGATGAACTAGAGACTTGAAATTTTGACCATAGCTCAGAACTGGATGACAATGAACGAAAATATGAAAAAATTGGAAAATTTGCACGGAGAATTTGAAAATTCGGGAAAAACTGAAAGTAGTCTTTTTCTCTGGACTGATTTGGCTAATTTTTTTTTAAATGTTCGCATGGAATACATAACTATAAAAAGTGTAGAGAATAGTTATCAATAAAAGAACTTACTGATCAGTTCACATTATTTGCGATGCAATAAAATGGTTAGTAGAGCTATTAATGCATCACTTATCTGTTGCATGCGCCCAATGTTTTTCGTCACCAATATTACAAGTATTTTAATAGCTACCAAAAATTTCTAAGTATAATTTGTCAGGACAATTTAGAAGAGGTTAGAAATCTGTATGTGCTTTTATCCTACATAAGGATTAGATAAATTATTTTATACTTTTTAGTCCGTTATAAAAAACATGGTATACTAAAAAGTTTTTTTATTTTATTATCATTTTTCTCTTATGGGTTTACGTCTTGTCATTAAAGGCGGGTAAGGACTAGGAACAAGGAACGGAAAGGAATTCGGCCATTCGCCCGGAGTGATTTGGGGAAACCATGGAAAACCCAAATCTGGATGCCCGGACGGGGATTCGATTCCGCGTCGTCCCGAATGAGGGCTTGATTAAGAAGTCCTGGGGTGTCCAAAGTCAGAATCCAGAACGTAACGCACAACTCGTGTTTGTTACTCAAATATAACAACAAATTCTAACTGTGTATGATGTGTAGGACTCCATGAAAGGTGTAACTGGGGCGAGAGAGGTTTTGTTGACGAACCACAGAGGTGAAGCGAGTCATAAATTTAACTTAATGCGATGGAGTACATGCTCAGGAGGCAATTTCTCTTCACGCCCCTTTTTCTACTTTCTTTTACCTGTCTACGTTTGCCCTTTACGAATTTTGATTTTAATTTTTTAAATTCAGGTTTACTGATAAATTATTCATCATAGTCCTGACTCCCTTATCTTTAAAACAAAATTTTACCACTCCCTTATGCATGAAATCGAGTGCCGGCTTGTGGCAATGGTCATTTTATCTCTCCCATACATTCTTAATTCTTCGACCAATATCTTTCCAAGCTGCATCACCAACATATGCCCTGTACACTTTCAGCACTCAATTAATCATCATCCTGTCTTCTAATGACTCCCAGTGCAGTTCCTTTACCATATCAGGTACTAATTGTGTTCTGCGGTAATTTGCAAAGACTAATCTAACAGAAATTCAAAGCATGCCCTGTATTTCCTGTATTCGATACCCGAAATGTGATTCCCACACTACACTGACGGTTTCAGACAATGGCCTGAATAAAGTTTTGTAATTGATTTCATTCATTTATGAAGTACATCCCTTCATCAGCCTCTCCACTAATGAAGGATTTTGAAACCATTTCCTACCACCTGCCCAATTCGTCCTACCCGTTTGCCGAAATATTACGGCAAGATATTTACACTTCAGGTCTTCACCAAGCAATTCTGTCCCCACTCCATAATTAGGAACAACCTTTTTAACTTTTTTTCTATGTACCTAATAACATGACCCTTCTTGGACTTTATCTTCATTTCATATTGACCTATCAAGATAGATACTCTATCCAGGTCACGCTGCAGCTGTTCACAGTTTTCTACAACTCTTGACTACGCCAAAGATAATATCCGTCAATAGCTAGATTCAATAACCAAAGATATTAAAGTTTGCTTCTAATAAATTTCGATTAATTAGGACGTCAAAATTTTAAAAAAATTCGATTTTTCAAAAATATGCTCATTTTGTAGCGCACATCTTACTGAATAATTTGATGTATAAAACATTTACAGTTGAGGGATTATAATTTAGTCTTGAGTGTATGAGGGTGCAGCGCCACACCCCTTTGCACAGCATTCTTCTGTCATACGTAAGTGTATTTGGCTCTGTAGAATTCGAATGTTAATAATTGCGCCAGAGATAGTCATACAAGAAACAAAGGACTATCGATATCGATACTTTCCCTGCTGCTATCGACATGCATTGTTTGGATTGCTGATTTTGTTTGTTCTCCGTTTTGAAAGGCTACGAATTCACAGCCTCCATTTTCATTAGCGCCAAAAACAAGTTTCCTTCTTGAAGCACTCGGCTCTGATTTGTTATTGGTTGCAGTCTTGAGCCACTTTTGTAATATTTTTTTGGTGTATGTTCAGCGATATCATCGCCAATTGTGAACCGATTTTAATAAAATTTTGTTTGTGGGTAGGGTATGCCTTCAAAGTGGTCCCATATAAATTTCATTGAGAAACCTTTCCCTCTACCCCTTTACAACACTTAATTTTTATACAAAACCACGCACGTTTTTTATCCCGTTTCAACGGAAATTTGCACATTGTTAATTTAAAACACAAATAAAAATACTGATAACTTTTGGTTTGCAAAAAATGAATCGCTCTCCCTCTTTACACCCCAAATGCAAGCAGAAGCTTTAACCGCCATTTTCCGCAAAACACATATTTCTGTACATGTAACATCCAAAATAAATATCCTATTACTTTCAAATTTGGTATGTTTACTAAATACAAACTCCTTAAAGCAAAACTCTAGAATTTTCCAAATCAATTTAAAATTGTGGTAAAAATTGAGATAATTATCTATAAAATTTGAGTTTTCTCTAAACATCAAGTTTAAAATGTAATAGCTCATTCATTTTTTCATAAATTATATAAATTCTAGAGTTTGATACAACTGTAAGTATGGTCTGTATGCTGTGCAAAATTCATTGAAGAATCTCTCTTACTTATGAAGAAAAGTGTACCTAAAGCAATTAATGCAGCCATTAGTAAGTGAAAAAATGGTGGAATTTCACATGTAAAAAAAATTGTTTTGTTATGTTTTTGAACATATACTGCTATGAATAAATCCTGAATCCTTCTTGGTCATGCTGACAAATTTTTATGAATTTATTTGTAAAAGTATAGACAATGGAAATTAAAATGTCCTGCGGTGCTTTCGCTGCTACTAGTCGGCCCGTTAGACGTCCTACCCCCCTTGAGGTGACTCTCATTTTTCACTTAAGCAATGATTTACATACAGACATTTTCGGGATTATTTTCATAGACGGTGCCAAAAATTAGATGTAAATTCATACACCACAATATCAAAGATTTAAAAATAATAATAATTACAATTGGCACGTAGTCTTTCTGTCAACCACTCAGTTTTCTATTTCCACCCTCGTATTAGTGGTATTCCTGATTTTCCCACAAGCATTATCCGCTCGCATAGTGAGACAACGCAAGAAGAACAAAACACGTGATTGTAACCGCCAATGGCCGCGGCCGGAGGTGTGCGAGGTCAGGAATGGTATGTGGGATGTGTGCCGTCTATACGTGCGCCAGGCTTTGCCGTTCCCACTACCCCGTGCGCTGCAGGGTGCGTGTCGTGTCGGCAGGCCGGGGGGCCATTTACATAGCATTAGGGCCCCGCGAGGCAATCGGCAAACATGCCCAGCGGTTACCATATTAATGAGCCTTCATTTACCCCGGGAATCGGATGAGGAATTACTGCGCTTTCTTGCTGTTGCTCACGAAATCTGCCAAAGCGATCAGCCGCACGATACGCAGGCAGGCCGGGGGTGGGAAAATACCGCAGTCGCCGGCCTAATAAGGGACCCTGCCCGCCAGTATGGAGCACTCGGCAGTGTTTATTTTATTGGAAATTAGTATTACGCAAAACACAGGGTCTCCAGGAATGAAAATATAATCCAGCGACCGCAGTCGGGTCACATCATGTCCTACTATACGACAGAATTTTATTTCAGCAAAAGTCTCAAAATTTTAGAGATAATGATTTTTTAATAATAATTCGAAACATGTGACTTTGTTCAGTTAATTCTATGCCATTTCCACAAATTGAGACTTTTTGAACCCTGTTACCGAGCGTGGTGGGTGAACGGTTAACGATCTGGCCTTGCAATCGGGAGAACGCGGGTTCGAATCCCCGTCCGGGCATCCAGATTTGGGTTTTCCATAGTTTCCCCAAATCACTCCAGGTGAATGCCGGGATGCTTCCTTCAAAAAGGCCATGGCCGAATTCCTTCCTGTTCCTTGTCCCCAGTCCCATCCCGGTTCTAATGACCTCAGCCGTCGACGAAGCGTAAAGCAGTAAAGAAAAAAAATGAACCCTGTTCTTTTTAATTTACTCAAAGATGTTTGTGTCATCTAAATCTATGTTTTTTTCCTTAAAACGTTAAAAAACCTTATCAGGATCTTAAATGGTATAGTTATTTTATACTTCTTTTAAAATGATGTTTTATGGTAGTTAAATCTGCTAAAGAGGATATTGTGTATTTTAAACATGTGGTAAAATAATAATGATTTTAAAAAAGATTTTTAAGTTATTTTTAATTAACATTTTTTATGAAAAAAGTAACATTGTTTTAGATGACTCAAACATACTTGAGTAAATTTAAAGAAGGGTTAAAAAAGTTGATTTGTAGAAATGGCATGGAATAAACTCAACAAAGTCACACTTTCGAAAAATATTTAAAAAATCAATATCACGAAAATGGTGAGACTTTTACTAAAATAAAATTTTGTCATATAGCAGTACATGATGTGACATATCTGTGGTTTCAGGATTATCCTTCCATTCCTGGAAACCCTGTATACGGCGAAATATTGATTCTCATTCGTTAGGATGGTGGGTATTTTTTTTGTTTTTTTTTTGTGAAATTTAAAGTGGGGTGGTTTTCCTTGCCTTCTCCAGTAATGGAAGCCTGTTTAAGTGTTTTATTGTATTTTGTTTTGTGTTATCTATTGTGATGAGTATGGTGTTGTGACTGATTGAAACATGGAAGAAGAGAGTCGGTGGAATTCGGTGCCGATCAATTAAGCCTGCGAGATATATGAAGGGTGTCGCCAAGCTTAACGTCCCCACCCTACGACCGAATCACCATCACCATTTACGTATGCAACCACTCATACGCACTGCGGAGAGGTTTGGGGTTTAATCCAGGACTTTGAAGCACAATCTGGTGATTCTGAATTGTGTATCACTACTTCTCCTACCCTAAGGTTCTCCTCTATACGATGGAACAGTTGCCTGCATTAAAACTGTCGCAACTAGTGGTTGCCAGCATTTAAATGATCCCAGTCACGGTCGTTCACAGCACAACTGCTCCTGCCTCCACAACCTGTACAGCCAATTGCCGACGAGGCCACAGAATATAGACGCAAGCGCACTTGCGCCGACAATTGTCGCACCTGTCGAAGTATGCACTCAGTAACACGTTACAAGAGATTTGTGTTTGTACGTCATTGCATCGAAGACGAGTGAAGAGAGTTCTGGGCATATGCAAGGCATGAACTAGCCATGACACGTGGCTAACTATTAGTAGAAGAATTACAAGCAATATGTGGAAAGGAAGAAAGTACCATCTACTATATAATATCCTAAGCTCACTTGCTCACTCACCTCGATAGCTATTGGCTGGAGAACGGTGTCACGTGTCAGCCTTCGCTCGAAAAACAGTGACCAGAGATATCATTAGGAGAAATTCGTGGTTATGTCCACAATTTAATAGCTAAGCAACTTGTAACAGCCCTCAAACCTAAAATTAAATGGAATTGTATTTTATGAAGCAATTGTAGTAAGCTAGAATTTGGTTGAATATGATCCTGTAGGTTTGTTTTGCAAATTCCTGTAAATCAGTGTATAAAAAGACATTATTTAAAGGCCATTCAATATGTTTAAGAACAGAATTGTGCAAGATAATTGCTTAAATGTTTGTAATTTCAAGTATTAATGCAAGTTACGATGTCTAAAGGACAATTTGGTACAGTTTATAATGATTTCTGTGAATAATTTTGTGTGTTAAGTATGTTTAATTTCCATTTCTGACCATTTTGTAATGATGGTAAATTATTTGGTATTAATTCTGATTGTTTTTAATATGTTTCAGTTGTTTAAGTATTGTTAATGTTCGAGAATTATCCGGCGGAAGCTTTTGAAGTGTTTTAGAAATTTCGATCGAGTTTATATAAAGCAAACATCCGAGACAGAGTTAGTTTGTTAGTTTTTCGGCAAAGTTTTTCACGAACTCAGTTTGTGACGGCCGGGAACTGTATTATCTGTGGAAGGAGTGTTGTACGCAACCTCTGGATTGTATCTATGCATGTAAACAGTATCGTTGACGTCGTGTTTTCTTGGTGAATAAAAACAAACGTTAAACTGAACTTTATGGTGGACTGATTATTTATCTTATTAATTAAACCACGAACAATCTTACACACTGCTACCAAATTAATTACCACAATACATTAAATAAGTTTGCTTTTCATAGTTAAAAAAATATCGATAAAATTAGCGGCTGAATGAACGTGAATCTACTTTTCAGTAACATGTTGTTAATGAAAGAAAAAAAGAAAAAATTATAAAACTGAAACGTTCAGCTTTAATTTGACGAAAAAAAATTAATACTGATTCAATTATTACGGCAGCAAATGAAGGTTGATTTTTAAGAAAAACATTATTAAAATATCATTGGCTTGGATTATTTGCGCAAGATTTTGCTAGAAACCCAGGCGCGGAGTATGTCTAAGCTTCCATTAAAATCGCATTTCCGTGAAATAAATGAGGCTATTATCGGTCGCGTGTTGAGTAATGTGGGTCACGTGACTGAGGTAGTGACTGTACCCGCCCGCGTCACATTCGACTTGATTCCGCTCATTCCCGCACAATGGCCGGACCTCGGCTCCAAATAATAACGCCAGTCCAATCTGCCGTGGAATTCCAGCGCCCGCATGCCTCGCCCCAGTAAAAACACCAGCTCTCCAGTCTCTCGGCTCACGTAACATTGCAACATTACAATCACGTGTTGTCCTTTCAAGATCAAAACTAAATACACATCAGGGAAATTAATATTTTTCAAAATATTGTTTCGTTCTTATCACGTTTTGTCCGTGAAAATTCGGACTGTTTGTTATTTCACATACTGGAACTTTTTGTTTTTGTTTAGAATTTGCTTGTTTATGGACCGTTTGGAACCCAAGACTACAAGTGCAATCCTTATTTTCTTATCTTCTCATACTGTTGACGCGTGGTCTGCCTTCGATCATGTGACAGGTATCTCTTGGTTTATAGTTTTATTTGCTGGGTCGGATATTGTACAGCGTCAACCAATATTCCCAAAAATTCTCCGTTATTAAAGATGAAGATATTGGTATGCAGAGAAAATTAAAGACACAATGCAGTATAGAACGTTGAAATCTTATGGACGCCTTATGAGAATCAGTGAGACTGGATTGACAAAAATATTTTCAACTACATGACTAAATTAAAGGTGTCAGCAAAATCGCTTAAGAAGATGAGAAACGATACGAAGAAACTTGAAACAGATAATCAAAGAGTGTTTCAAAGTAAACTTGAAACATGTAAGGGACTCCAGAAAGAAAGCACAGAGATAAAGACCAACTGATCTGAAGAAATAAGGAGGAACCACAGTGAAAGAATGAGAAAATCCTGGGAGGAGAAGAAAAGGCAGTTGCTTTCCTTGGTCTGAAATTGAAGAAAAAGAATAATGATGAATTAAGACTCTCCAAATCCCCTCTTGTCTGTTTGGCCCATCCTATGGTGTTATTCCTAAAAAAAAAAAAAAAAAAAAAAAAAAAAAAAAAAAAAAAAAAATGTAATCAAGCCGCATATTTTTTTGGTCAATTTACAGTCTGTGCAAGTGAACATAAAAAATTTTGGTTATATCTGTAATTTTCTCAATGTAATTTTTTTGAAAATTTTAAGACCAAAAACTAACAACGATAACTTATGGAGAAAGAAGAGTAATCAAGAACGTAGAAAAAATTACAGATGTAACATGAAATTTATGGGGAAATTTTTTTTTAAAAAAACACTACAGGATGGCTGAAAGAAACAAGAGGGGATTTGGAGAGACACAATTCATCATTATTCTTCTTCTTCGATTTTAGACCAAGGAAAGCAAACGGTTAGTGGTCGTCCTTTTCTTCTCCTCCCAGATTTTTTTCCTTCTTCCTTTCTTTTATTGAAAGTCAGGCGTTCTGATCCTCATGTTACCTATGATTTAATTACTGTTGAATACTGTCTGCCTTTTGACTGGGATGATACTGAAACTTATTGGAATGTAATTTTTCGCCTATTTTGTCTCTCTACTGATTTGATGCAATGCTAAATCTTTTCGTCTTGAGCTAATCTCTTTACCCCAATATACCCTTCACATCCTATTTCCTAAATTATCTCTTTCCTTTATTCTAATATTCGTCTTCAATTACAGATTAACCAATCCCGCTCGTCTTAAAACTTGACTACTCTCTCTGAGACTCAACAAACACGTTACATCTAATAAATAAAACTAGCATTTGCTCGCTGATTCATGAGCGTATATCGGCGTGTATAGAAATGGCTAGTACCATATTTTAACGCGAAGGCAAAAAAAATGGAATTTCATTTAAAAAGCTTTCCTTCTTTCATTTTTTTACCTCAGATTTGGTTTACATAGTGATGTCCGAAAGGTTTTTTTTTTAATTATTGATTTTTATAACACAAAATTAGAGAATCTATTGAAATTTTTAAATACCCCAAATCCTTTTTAACAGAGATAGGAGCTATGGACTGAGTCAGAGCTGGAAATGTGCGCTTGTAGAGATACGCGATACCTAAACAAAAAGAAGTCGCATTGTCATAGAGAGAAAACTTATTCATAACATATCTGGAGTAGCAGATTCAGCATACAGAAGAGGCCAGGTAGGAATTGAAAAGTCGGAAACAAAATGAAAGCAGTGACGCAGTGGACAAAACCGATAAGTAATTAAATCTGAATAATAAACTATGTTGCTGCCGGTAACAATATCCCAACTCAAGTTCCTATCTGACATTCATTTAACTAGAATTTACATTCCATAATTTTCTATCTTGGTCACTGTGTCTGTCAGCCTTAGTTGGTGGATTAACTACGGCCATAGATATTATTACATGATAGTGGTTATGAGGTTTACTCTTTAACAGCTCCATTACGCGAAGAAACGAACTGAAAGGAAAGTAGATATTTCGTTTTAATAAACATAATAATTACTAGTTGTTTTTTGTTTGTTTATATTCAGTCTCTATACATGTTTTCTTATGATCTCTGTCCAGAGATATCGCTGTTACTAAATAAAAACGAAGTTATATCATTTTTAACGTTATGGGCGTTATTAAATAATAATTGTATTTAGTTACGCAGAAATTAGGAAATGAAATGTAAGAACATTGCATTCAAGCTATTATTTTACACGGGCTTGCAAGCTATTTATATAAGATGTGGATGTTTCCGCTATATTCTGTACCCTCGTTATTGTAAACTAAAAGAAATTAATTGCCAAAACAATAAATGGGTCAAATACAGACCGCGATGCATTGAATGTATTCATAAGCGTCTGATGTAAGTTACGATTTTCGAATGGCAATAAGAAGCGTCCACAAACTACGTAGCTCGGTCCAAGTATGGATGGGTGGGGAGGGGTTGGCTGAAAAGCTAAGCTGGACTACGTGGTGAGGGGGGGGGGGATTTCCGAGCCAACCCACGTAGCTTTTCATTTGTATTATCTGTCACAATTAAAATAAGGTACAGAACAGACAACAGCATGTGAATATTTATTTCCATCATTTAATTAATTCCGTATGTAATTTACGATAGTCTGACAAGAGAAAACAGTACAAAATGTCTTCTGGATTCAATATGGAAAAATGCTACGGCCTACGCTAGAGAAAGGGGGGGGGGGGAGGAATAAAGGCAAATCAAAGTCAGACTACATGAGGGGGGGGAGGGTGGGTTCACAAGATCCATAAATTGAGTTACGTAGCTTATCGACGTTCCCATATAAGTGGAGGTTGTAGCTAGATTGACATGCAGCCAGAATCTAAATGACAACTGACACATTTTGTTGAAGCACTATTCACTATGATTTTAGTTTTATAAACAATTTAAGTTGCTTTTATCAGGTCCATGTTAATGAAGTCTTTACTTCAAGCGGATGGAAGTAATTCCATCTGTACCGTACCTGTACCAACAATGAAACTGATATTTCTTGCTATAGTATGAGGTTTTGAGATTGCTAATTTATTTTTAATTTCATTTGTTCTATACCTCTGTCGTCATTGATTCAGTAGAAGTTACCACTGTACCGCTATGTATACTACAACCCAAATATGTACAGCATTACAAAATAAACATTGAGTATTGTTTAATAACAATTAATATAGCTAAGCAATTGCAAAGAAATGAATTGCCGGAATATTGTGTTACGGGCTTAGACGCTAGTCTTCCACAAGAAAAAAAAGAAACGGTTTGTAAATTTACGTATGCATAGGGAGTATTAGCAATCAAACACCGAAGTTGTGTTTTTCTACTATGTTAACTCTCATATCAGTCACCGAGTTAACAGAACATTACTTCACATAGTCCAACGGTGTAGATATATTGGGAGTGTAACTGATCCGAAAGACACAAGGAAGGGATTTCAAATCCACTGTCCCGTCCTGTAGTAGAAATGTAGAAGATCGTTCCCTCGCCGAGGAGGTTTATCCAGCTTCGCTTACCGGTTATTAGTGGCTCGATGCTGACCTCATGTTTGGCGATTTGACTGTGATGGAATCTCGCTTTGGGAAGGACGCAGGTTCGAATCCGCGTCCGGCCATCCAGATTTCGGTTTTACATGGTTTCCTGAAATCACTGCAGGCGAATGTAGGGATAGTTCCTTCAAAAGGCCACGGCCGAATTATTTCATTCCCTGCCACTTGTCTTTTCCAGTCTCTAATGGTCTCTCTCACTCTCTTTTTCTACTTATTGCTTTACGCCTCGTCGACGTCGAGGTCATTAGAGGTGGGATGGGACTGAGGGCAAGGAAAGCAAATGAATTCGGCCACCGAGCGTGGTGGTGTAACGGTTAGCGTTCTGGCCTCGCATTCGGGAGGACGGCGGTTCGAATCCCCGTCCGGGCATCCAGATTTTGGTTTTCCATGGTTTCCCAAATCACTCCAGACGAATGCCGGGATGATTCCTTAAAAAGGCCATGGCCAAATTCCTTCCCATTCCTTGCCCCCATCCTTTCCCGTCTCTAAAGACCTCGCTGCTGAGAGACGTAAAGCAGTTAAAAAAATGAATTCGGCCATGGCGTTTTTGAAGGAAGCATCCCAGGCTTTGCCTCGAGTGATTTGGGGAAACCATGGAAAACCCAAATCTATATGCTCGGACGGGGGATTCGAGCCGGTGTCCTCTCGAATGAGGGGCCAGACAGTTTAACCACTCACCCACCACGCTCGGTCTCTAATGATATCGAAGCCATCGAGGCGTAAGCACTAAAAATAAATGTGATGGAGGATTCTCTCCAGTGACAATTTCATTACTAATTTACTTCCTCATTTCACGAATTTCTAGCTTATATTCTTTTTTCTTTGAGTGATTTGTTCAGCGTTTTCCTGAGTCATTTATTCCAATCGGTGACATCCTAGGCCACAACAGAAATTTTTTCCTCTCTTTTACACTTGAAACCAAGAGCTGGATTATGTTCATGACCGTCTTTACCCTTCCAGTTTCTACTCTTAGTTCTCCTACCAACATCCCTATTATAAACACCTAGCACTCTCCTCACCCGCCTTCTGTCTTGCAATGACTCCCAGCCGAGCTCCTTTGTCATATGAGGTACTGATAGCATTCCTCTATAATTTCCGCAAACAAATGTATCTGCCCTGTTCCCGCACCCCGTCCAACTGTTGTATTAGACAAATTTTAAACGTTGTCTTGTTTCGAGGAGCCCTCGCTTGGGGGGTACCTCCAGCTGAGCAGTGGATGTGTCGCTGGGTGTGTCTCCCGCACTTGCGCACTGTCGCCTTCGATTTGCGAGGTGGCCAAAATGGCGCCACGCCCCCGCACCCGATTCGCACCTCTCGCAGCGTAACCAGCACCTCTGATATACCTATATTGTTCACGCGTTTAAGTGAAGACCCTCTTTTTTAAATGAACACAAACACTTAGCACACAGTATAACACCGTTAGTTAGGTCCCTAACGTATTAGCTTTTCGCGAAGCCTCTTTTATTATAGAAATTCCCACAAGTAGCTGTATTAGCACCGTTTATTTTCTTAACCTTTATAAATGATCTCTGCGACAAGGTTTACACCACTTTGAGATTGTTAGCCGATGATGTAGTTGCCTGTACTAAAATTAAAGAATTATGGAGATGCTTTAGAAATTCAGAACGTTCTTCACGTTATTTCTGCTTGTTGAGTTAAATGGCCGCGTAAACTAAATTGCAAAAAGTGCACAACGAACAGAAATAATCCCGCTGTACATGAATGCAGAGTTACTTATACAATTCTTGATAATTTACTTGGACGAGATATTTTTCTACAGTGTTGTCGCCGCGAAAATGTACATAGTTATCTAATTCTTGATAAGGTTGAATCGCCATCGTACAAAGCAACATGAAGCGGAAGCAGCATATAAGTTCGATCGTAGGTGAAGCGAGTTCTAGGTTGCAATACGGAGATAGAATTTGGTAAAACTATCGCATCTATACGAAGGGAGTGGCCTATAAAACATTCGTCCGTTGTCACCTTGGGTACTGTTGTACTGTGTGGCATCCACATCTCAATGGACTAATTTTAGTTCAGAGAGAGTACACGAGAGCCGCTAGCTTTGTGATCGCTTGTTACAGCCCTTGAATTCCTACCTTTATTTATGACAGCTTAGAAATACTTCGTCTACTAACATGTTTGGATCGCAATGACGAGAAGGACAAAATCGGGGATAATAGGTTCCACTCGGTGCATTTATGTATTCCTTCTCGTATCGTGCCGTTGGCGCCTAGAATTCACAGAAGCGGTATGAACCAAAAAAAGCACCCACACTGTTTTGACTACGGACAGTAAACGTTATGTAAATGCAATCTTCCATATTGTGCTATGGAGACTACGTCTTGAAATATATAATTTTGGGGTCTACAACAGGATTTCTCAAACTCATAGCTTCACGTAACCATATGAAATTTCCCAAAACAATGGCAAACCCCATTAAAAAATTGCTTTTTATTTTTTGAAAAAATAAAGATTTTTGCTTAAAAAAATAATAAAGTCACCATGAGCAATATGTTATTAATTAATTTTTTTAATGGTATTCGGCGACTAATACCATACAGCCAGCTCAATGTGAATCAGTTTCTCCACTATAAGTGTGGACACCACAGGAGGGACACGACATTAACACACACAACACTTAAATACCCATGCCCTTGGCCGGACTCGAACCGGCGACCTTCGGCACGCGGGGCGACGGAGCCAGTACTCTATCACCTACGCTACTGAGGCCAGCTGTTAATTAATATCATGGATGGACTTGTTTCTCGTCTCAAGTTGAGTCAAATTTAAGAGCAATTTTGCTCATTTTCAATCTCAATTCACCATGTTGCGTGTTGCACACTCGAGACAGCCAGTCAGCCGCCATAACGGAAATCTTGTTGGGAACCCCCTACGTTCAGGTGGCGAACCCCCTGGATGTTCGCGTACCCCCCCTTGAGAAACTCAGCTCCGCAATAACGCTAACTGAACTCATTCGCTCGAACGTATTCGCGCTGTACGTGGCACCAAACCTCGTAATCATGATTCCAACTTCCGTCTTATTTGGCTCGGTTAGGTCCGAGTCGTTTTTGGACAAAAGTCTTTGGTCCAAATACACTTTAAGAGAATATTAGTTGTCAACACTAGGTCATACAAAGAGGGGCAGCTAGATTTGACGCAAAGCCCCGATTAAAATAAAAGCTAGGTTTACTTGTGGAAATTATCGTGGGATAATAAAATAGGTAACTGATAAGATAAAGCATCTGGATTGGGAGTCAGTAGAAGATAGGAGGAGGACGAAGAAAGTGGTGCGAGTGTACAAGATTTATGTTGGTGATGGTTCTTGGAAGGATAGTGGTGGAAGAAATATTTCATAACAGCTGCCGTCATGGAGAAGTAATTCGTTTATAGTCGTTATGATTCCGGTAATAATCACATAATAAAGATTTGTTTGCTCTTTGCTGAACATCTAAGAGTCAAATAAATATATAAAAGTTGAACAAACTGTTCTGGTTATATCTTATTCTAGTATATAGAAAGAGCTTTAATAATATTAAAGCCCTTTAAAAGGGACACAAATCAAGCCAGGCACGAATTGTAGCTGTAAATGTATTTTAAGATGATCGATAATTGCCAAAGAATATAGATATCAATAGCATTATGTTGGAGGATCCTTGGCAGACAAGGAGTAAAAAAAAAGCTGCTAGATACCCGATAGCAAGGAGTAATTATGAAACAGGAGAAGAAGTGAAAGAGAGTTTTTTTTTTTTTTTTGCTTATAGCTTTACGCCTTGTCGATGTCAAGGTCATTACAGACGGGAAACCACTGACGACAAGGAACGGGAAGGAATTCGGCCTTGGTCTTTTCAAGAAAGCATACCGACATTCGCCTGGAGTGATTTGGGGAAACCATGGGAAACCCAAATCTGGATGCCAGGAGGGTGATTCGAAACTGCGTCCTCCCGAGTGCCAGGCCAGAAGGGAACCGACGTAAGATTTCGAGTTGAACTTGGAGCTTTATGCTTTCAAGAGGACTAAAATAAGACAGATTGTAAAGGCTGCAGCCAAAATGTTGTACACAGAATATTTATATTTTGTTCTAATAGAAGGCTCTATTTTGCAAGTTCTCGAAGGAAATTCCTGTCAGAAGAAAACGGTGATTGGTGACGAGAAAAAAGAGGAGTGGGGAGCAGAGTGGAGCGACACGTTCTGCACCCCGGGAGAGGACATCTTGTGCCTGGGAGCTGAGGAGGACAGAGCGACCCGCTCTGACAAGTGATTGTGAAGGATTCGATGCGACGCGCTATGTCTAATGTCTCGATGAGTTCTATTAAAGAATAGCCAGTTTCTGAGTCTAAAGTTTGACTCCAGTTTTTTTTTTTTTTTTTTTTTTTTTTTTTTTTTTTTTTTTTTTTTTTTTTTTTAAACTGCTTAATGTCTTTTAATAGCGAGGTCTTTAGAGACGGGAAAGGATGGGGGACAAGGAATGGGAAGGAATTCGGCCTTGGCCTTTTTAAGGAAGCATCCCGGCATTTGCCTGGAGTGGTTTGGGAAACCATGGAAAACCCAAATCTGGATGCCCGGACGGGGATTCGAACCACCGTCATCCCGAATGCGAGGCCAAAACGCTAACCGTTACACAACCACGATCAGTATTGAAATTTAGCCTAGGCTAGGCTAGGCTGGTTAGAGCATATACCAAGAGTAATTTAAGTTTTTTTTTAGTTTTTCATTTTACTTTTACTAACGACATGTTACTGAAAAGTACTCGTAGTTAGTCGTTTGTACAGCCGTAAAGTTTCTCCATATTTTTTTAAGAATAAAATGCTACAAAAAGCAAACCAATGAATGTATTCTGGCAATTAATTTCACAACAGTTGCTTAGCTTTTAAATTGTGGACATAACCTCGAATTTCTTCTAATGATATCTCTGGTCGCTGGTAATTTGTGAGCGAAGGGTAACCCACGACGACGTCATCGTTCTCCAGCCAATAGCTATTGAGGTGAGTGAGCTTAGGAAATTATGTAGCAGATAAGAAGTAAGACATACTTAATTTACGATTCGCGATCAGTACACAGAGGACAGGATTTTTTCCTTCTTGAGGGCCTGTAAGGCCATGTGAACACCAGCTGCCTGATAAATAAGGCAGCCTCTCCATCACTACAACCAGACTTGCTAGGCCTGGAGCATTTAACTCTAGGCGACGAATGTCTGTGGAGGAACGCATAACTTCGGATCTGTATGGTACGTGTAATTTTTGTTTGTCTAGTGTACTAGGGGGATATTGGGGACCTAGGAGTTTTGGGAAACTGCCTAAGAAAAGTAATGAGAACGACCAATACGCCGGGATGAGGAATCGAACCTGGTACCGTTGCACCTCTCAGATGCTGTGTGGCGATGCTTTAACGCACGCAGCCGTACCAATGAATGATTTGAATTTTATTTACCTTTTTCACATAGAGACTTGTTCAGTTTTTTTTAAGTGCTTAACGTTTCTTAACAGCGAGGTCTTTTAGAGACGGGAAAGGATTGGGGGGGGGGCAAGGAATGGGAAGGGATTTGGCCATGGCCTTTTAAAGGAAGCATCCCAGCATTTGCCTGGAGTGATTTGGGAAACAATGGAAAACCAAAATCTGGATACCCGGACGGGGATTCGAACCTACGTCCTCCCGAATGCGAGGCCAGAACGTTAACCGTTACACCACGTTCGGTGCAGATAGTAACTATACAGTGCATCGAAAATGGTGATCTGCTCAAGACCTTATGGACGGACTAGTAAGCGCAACCGTGACTTGCATTCTTCAAGTTTCCAGTAAATTCCATAGACACCCGAAAAACTACCCGCGGAGTGATCTGCAGAGAGAGATGCGGAATCTTTTTTTTTTTTTTTTTTTACTTTTCAAACTAGCAGAAATTTTATTCGGTTCGACAATTTTCTAATTCCGGAAATTCCATATTATTGGTTTCTTTGAAAGTTTACATGTGCCAGTTATATTCAGTTGTAATAGTCTCTTTTGTTCAAATATAAATGAAGTAATAAATTGTAAGATTTGAACTTGTTAAATTATGTATCTGTTATAGATAGTTAAAAAGAAAGCTAACCCTGTTCATATAATTTAAAAATTAATTATAAAAGGTGCTTAGAATAATTAACGGTAATGAAATAAACCCTGATCACCCAGGTAAGACATTTTAACACAACATCAAGTCATGATGTTATAACCCGTTACCCTAAAAACTGATAAGATGAAAGAAGTGGCCCAAAATTTGTGATGTCAGAATTTTGTTAAAAATAGATGCCAATATTTATAAATCTTATTAGAAGGAAATGTACGTATAAAATACATTAATATGCCGCTTATGGTATATTATCAGTAAACAAAGATTTAGAAAGATTTGAAGAGGAAACACAGAAACAGGTGCATCAGAGTGGAAATCAGAGGCAATACAGCCAGACCGCAGCAAGTATATTTTAGAATCGAAATTAACGGGAAGCGCGAGAAAGCCAAGGAAAAGCTGTGAGACAATTGCAAGAAAGGACTAGAAATAAATGGTTATGGAGGCGCATAGGAAGATAGGAGGTGATTTTAGTGGAAAATATCAGCGGTAATCACGGAAACATCTTTAAGTTCGGACAAGAACACTGAAAGGTGGAAATAACACAGCTATTGGAATGTTTAGAATTGGGTTGTAGTGAGCAAGCCTTTGATTCTGTCGGAGTAACATATATACAGTCCTAAAAAGAACTTCTCACTCTGCTCTGAAAGGTTTAAATTCACGGAGAGCAGTAGGAACAAGTGAGAAACTTTCCGCTTCCTTTAATAATTATATTAAGTACGCCTGCCATCAGAGGTAAGACGGCCATTTCCTTTCCTCCTTACTTAATGTAAACCGGTAATCCAACCGGGAAAGGGGTGGGAGGGAATAGGGATCTAAAGTTCAACGTGGAATCCGAACCACGGAAGCGTTCTGGCGTACTTCACAGAGGTAAAGGACCTATGAACATGCCGAGGACCTTTCCTTCTGCAGTGAGAAGCCTTAACCACTGAGCCACCAGACAGTCAATCAGGTGGACATGAAATATTTTACGCAGGAGAGAGAGGCGCCAGATTGTCAGGAAAGCTCCAGTCAAAAAAAAGCGCGAGCTAATAGTAGAAACTACTCTTCAACTTGAAAACTACTGAACAATTTTGACTTGGGTTTAGTAGTTTCAAATCTTAGGATCTCGAAAGAAATTCGGTTTAAGAAGTATATCACCTCAGTATAAAAAGTGGAGAAAATTTGTATTCGATTGAAACAGTAATAAATAAATGTGACACTATACTAAAGTTTTGTTTAGGTTCTTTCTATAAGTATCTTTAGTCACCGGCTTAAAATATGACGAAATTATTGATTCTATTTTAAGATTTTTATAAGGAGAATTTTTATTTCTTTATTTATTTCCATACTTAGAAACTGTACAGAAGTGTAACGTGTCAATGTTTATAAACATATAGTGTCTATTATTGAAGTATTTTATCAACGTACATTATTATTACAACAGAATTCCACTATAAATATTATTAAATATAGCAACTCACTTAAACTAATTTACATTCATTTATTGTTTATAACAGAAAATCAATACATCAGAATTCACTTATGAAATATAGGTCCTTATTAGCTAGGCACGTTTTATTTCCTTGGGGAGTTTGTTGTCCAATAGTGCCCCTTTTTTGAATGTATCTTGTAGGGATGCGAGGTAAATATATCGAAATATATCGATATTTATATTGATGCCAGGCAGCTATCGATAATATCGGCAGCATCAGATCGCTAATATCGATATTTTCCGATATTTGTATATTATTTTAGAAATTAGAAATAAGTATGTAAATCAAGTTCAAGAAATAAAGTTTGAAGTAGTTTACTGAATAAAAAAATTAGGTCTGCAAATATTAAGCGTCAACAACACCTTCTTCACAACTTTCGGAATTTTTTCATCAATTTCTGTTTTGATAGTTCCACGAAAAGGTACATTGTATAACGGTGCTAAGTGCTTCATTAAATACGTAAAACCTTTGCCTTCAACTGCATTAAAAGGTCTATTATCAACACTGATAAAATAAGCAATTGCATTAGCTATTCCTTCATATTTTTTGCCCAGTTTAGAATATTGTAGTGGCCCGCAAGATTCATCACAATTCTGCAAACGATTTTTCTTATATGTCATTTTTAGTGTTATATATTTCTTTACAATGTGCGTTTAGTATTATTATTATAATATTATCTATGTTTACATGTAAGAATAATAGTAAACATAATAATAACTCATGTTTCAATTTTTCACTAAGAAAAGTCTCTATTGGAGATATGCAATTTTATATGCGACCCGCGGAGTTATGATGCACTTCCAAAGTGGCCCGCAAGATCATTTGGGTTGGCCACCCCTGTCCTAGAGGGAAGCAATAACCAACGAACGCGTGCGTAAGGTAACAGATAAAATAATAAAACGGTGAACGTAAATGAATGAGAACCGAATAATGACCACGAAGCGGAGTATAACCAGAGAGCAGCACAGGACGTTATCCAGCTAAATCAAAGTTTAACGTAATCAAGTTTGGTCGCTGCAACGCATATATTTATTTGTAGGATTTTTTTAGTGCTGTAGTTCTCGATATTTCACTGCATCATATCGATATTATAGTATTTACCACGTAAAAATATCGATATATTTGATCCGATATAATCGGTTGACCGATTTATTGTTGCAATACTGTATGTATTGTTGTACGTATTGTAGCAGAACTTTGTTCTATTGCACAATTCTCTTTATAATTAACTCTAGCCCCAAAGCCCATCAAAAATGAAAGGGTTTAACTGAGTGTTGTAATTTATTTCTCTGCAGTTGCTTAACTAAATAGAGTTGTTATAAAATAAAGCTCATTGTAATTTATCGTCACTTGTACCGTAGCAATCAAGAAGGAAATCAGAAAGCTGAAAAAACATAAAGGGGCTGGTGTAGATAATATTACTACAGATATCTTAAAGATAGCCGGATGTGACAATGTACCTTATCTTGAAATATTATTTAAATTGAGTCTGGATACTTGCTGCTTACCACAACACTTGAAAACTGCGATAGTAGTACCGGTACATAAAGGCGGGGTGAGAAATAGAGTCGAAAATTACAGGCCAATCAGTTTGACTTCAGTGGTAGGTAAATTAATGGAAAGATTGATATGCAACCACATCAGAAATGTATGAGAGGAACGTAAGTGGTTTTCAAGTAGGCAACATGGGTTCAGGCAAGGATATTCATGCGAATCTCAGTTGGTGGGATATATGCAAGATATTTCAGATGAAATGGACAAGGGAGGCCAAATTGACAGTGTAGCACTCGATCTTTCAAATGCGTTTGACAGAGTAAGCCACAAAACGGTAGTAAATAAGGTAAAAACTATTCGAGTGCATGAGAAAGTGATTTGCTGGGTAGAAGAATTGTTAAAATGTAGAAAACAGAAAGTTAGGGTAGGAAATGCTGTATCAAAGGAAGTGGAAGTAAAAATGGGAGTGCTGCAGGGTAGCGTATTGGGACCATTGCTATTCATTATTCTAATGAATAATTGTGTTGATTGTTTACCATCTGTAATTAGATTGTTTGCAGATGACATAATGCTATATAAAACAATCAAAATGACAGAGGATTGTAAACATTTGCAGAGTGATCTGGACAGGATATCTAGTTGGGTTGGTAAACATGAAGATAAATGCAAAGAAGAGTCAGCTTATTAGATACACAAATAAAAAACAAAAGGTTTATTATGAATATAAGGTGGGGAAAGAATTGCTTGCTGAAGGCTTGAAATGTAAATATCTTGGCATTACATTTGATAACAAGCTTAACTGGGCAGAACACATTGGACAGGTGGTAGGAAAAGGTTTCAAAATTTTGCACTTGTTGGTGAGAGTGATGAGGGGATGTACGAGAGAAGTAAAGGAACTGGATTATAAAACTTTGGTCAGACCATTGCTCGAATAGGGTAGTGTAGTTTGGGACCCTCATTTTACGTATCAAATACAGGAGTTGGAGAGGGTGCAAAAAAGGGCTGCTAGATTTGTTTCTGGAAATTATCGCAGAATGCAGTCAGTGACGGATATGATAAAGGAGCTGGAATGGGATTCAATGCAAGACAGGAGGAGGATGAGGGGGGTCATGGGAGTGTACAGGGCGTATACTGGTGATGAGGCATGGAAAGATATTGGAGTAGGTATAAAAAGTAGTGTATGAAAGGGAAAAGATGACCATGACCACAAGCTGGCACTTGATTTCAGGCACGAGGGTGTGGGAAGATTCTGTATTTTAGGTAAGGGTGTCAGGGATTGGAATGAGTTACCAAGAGAAATGATGAATAATTTACCGAAAACGTTGAAAGAATTTAAAGATAAAATTTGTAGAGGGCAAATGTAGGTGGGTGCAGGATTGGGGAAGATGGTGGTGTAGGGAAATTACCACCGGAGCCTGTGCACCATTGCAATTAAATTAAATTAAATTAAAAAGCTTCAGTTCTCAATTTGGTCCCGGCTGCATTTCAGCCTTACCGCAATCGCCGCTAATATTGCTAAAAGAAAAGTAAAGCTTAATCACGCGCGAATTAATATATTCCCTGTTTCGCATGCCAGTGACACCATGCATCGCGAAATAAATTTGATCTCAAACTTTCACAGGTTCTGACACCTTTCTTTCTTAATACCAGTGATGAAGATTGAAATTTTAACGGCTGAGACAACATACATCGGCTGAAATGACCTCGGTGAGAACGAAGGATGCTAAAAATAAATCTTAAAAAGTTACGCTATGCCACATAATATGTAATAGTGGATTGTGGTTTAGGCCACATATGTCGCGATCAGTTTGCAACGTCTTTCATTCGAACCATGGAGACCCCCCTAATGATTTTATTTTTATTAAAAAACATGATAATCAATACTTACTTTTCTTTCAGTGTTCTGACAATTCATGTCTTAGCAATTGCTTAACTAAATAGAATTGTTATAAAAAAATTCAGTGTAATTTCTCGTGCCTTGCGCTGTAGCAAAAGGTTTCAGTTTCCATCCGGGTCCAGGTTGCATTTCAACCTAACCACGTACTACGATAAACTTACCGCCAGGAGAACAATACTTCTATCTCACGCATATTAATACATGAACAGTATCACATTTTAGTGACAATAATGCATAGCGATATAAATTTTATCAAAAATCTTAAAAGGTTTTTACACATTTCTTTTTTTTATTTTTGTTATCCGTTATTGAGGGCGATATTAAAACGTTTGAATGGCTGACACAGTTGCTGAAATAATAGGCTTAGTAATATTACACAGTGGAAGCAAAGGAAATTAAAATAAATCGTACAAACTTACAATATGCCACGTAATATTTGTTTCAAGTATATTGTAGGATGCACAGATCGATATAAGCGTGCAAAAAATTTCCGTTTAAATGAATTAATAATTTCAATAATAGGACACAGTTTAAATTATTTTGAAAAAAAAAAGTAAATTATTCATATGACAAATAAATCTATTAACCGGCAGAAAACCCGAGAGTTATTTATTTAAATTATTCATGCCCTCTTCCGTAACGTCAAATGCCAGCTTTTAATTCTGACCCATGCTAAGTAACAATCTAACCAAAACATTCGCTACCGGCTACAGCAGGGCCGTAGCTAAGGGGGGGCATTGTGGGGCAATGCCCTACCTTAAAATTCCAATGCCCTACCTTAACAATCAACTAAGATAATCTGATAATTAACTGTTTGTTAATAGTATGAAATGATGGGGAAAAATTAAGTTACTACTAATGTAACTACGTGTAAATAATTCCAAATTAACTACAGTTTGTAAATATCATATATATACTATTCTTTATTCTGCTCTCACACACATGGCACCGTCACTAACTTAGGTTACAAGCAGGTGGAGTGTTTGTCCGAAGACATTGCCTCCAACGTAATGAAGATATACAATCCTTTACTGTCGGTGTGTCTTGTTGTTGGGTATCAGTTTGCTAGGAGACTGAGTAGTCTTCTATGTCTATTGTCATATAGACCAATTGAGTTGACCGCCGGGTTGTTGCATTGCCTAACATTTTTGTAAAATATTTCCGCCAGCTGACGGAATCTGTCCTTCAGTTTAGGTATACCGGCGTCCTCATGGAGTGCATCCGTGGGGAATCGGCACGGGAGATGGAGGGCTCACTTTATTTTGAATGATCTGAAGCTTTCTGGTTCTCTTGTCACTAGTGTATGCCCACACAGGACATGCATATTCCATAATAGGGCGTACGTGCGAGGTGTATATCTTGACTCCTGTGGAAGGGGCTAGTTTGCTGTCCTTATTTAGTATTGAGTAGAGGCTGTGGAGCCGGACTTCGTTGATGTGGCTACACCAGTTCAGTCTCTTATCTAGAGTCATCCCCAGCTAGCGTGCTGTGGTGGAGCATGGGATTTCTCTACCATACAGGCGAAGTAATGGGTCTGGATGAGTTGGTTGACGGGGCCCAAATCGCTTGGTTTAATATAATGGCTTGGATCTTGGTGGGATTTATATCTATACGCCACCTCCTATCCCAGGCATCGGTTACCTGCAGAACTTCCTATAGTCACCGGGTGGCTAGTGCTCTGCTGTGACTGGTGGCCAAATACGCAGTGTCGTTAGCGTAGGTTGCAGTCAGAATACCATTGCTGGTCGGTACATCAGCGGTGTACAGGGAGTATAGCACTGGCCCAAGCACGGAGCCCTGGGGAACTCCTGCCTAGATGTTCCTGGTGGAGGAGTAAGCCTTGTCAACCTTGATGCTGAAGGTCTGGCCAGTGAGGTAGGAGTTTAGAAGCTTCACATATGGCCCCAGGATACCTGATCGTAGAGCTTGAGCAGGAGCCTCGGGTGCCACATGGGAATCGAAGGCAACCGAGATGTCAAGAATTACCATAGCGCTGTAGTTCTTGAAGTTAAAAGCGTGGGTCACCGCTTCAGCTACCCGCATCAACTGCCGTGTGGTGGAATGACCACTTCGAAATTACAGCTGATGATTTGATATAACACTTAGGGTCATCGATGAAGGCAGATAGACGTTTTAGTAGCAGCCGTTCGAAAACTTTGCTAAAGTCTGGGAGCAAACTTATAGGCCATTAATTCTGAGATAGGTGTTTTGTCTTCCCAGTTTTTTGGATTTCCACTATTTAGCTTGTTTCTACAGTTGAGGGTAAAGCTGTCAAGATAGCATTAAAAGATAGCGGCGAAGTGCACAGAGGCCTCCGGTGGTATGTTGCCTGAGGAGAGTGTTGTTGATCTCATCGCGCCCTGGTGCTTTGTGCGGGTGCAGTTTCGACAGTACCTCCTCCGGGGTGATGTACTCTATTTGGATGATCGTCTTCAGCTTCAAGGTAGACTCTGAGGCACTGGTGGACTGCTGTAAAGGTGGGTTGGGTCCACATTTGTTTGCGAGGACTGGAAGTTCTTCACAAAGACATCAGCAAGTGCTTTGACCTTTCCTATTGAGTGATGGCTAGTCCTCTTTCGCCGTGCAGTGGGGGAGTCGCTGCCTTCGCCTGGTGAGTTCTTGTTTGTAGACATAGAGACCCATCATCTGGGTGGAGCATGGGGACTCTTGAGTCCCACTCTTCGTCCGATGCTTATCAGGGAAGGTTATATCCCTTTGCAAGCGACTTAGTAGTCTTCTGGTCTCCGGGTTTTCGTAAGCTTCCTGTCTTTAGCAAGTCGGTTTTTTGTGGATAATTTCCGGCAGGAGGTAAGGGGGGCAGGAAGCTGCAGAGTGGGAGCTGGTCTGGGTATCCTGACTGGAGTACAAGCTGCGGTTTCATCTTTGACTGCTGCTTCAAAAGACTGAAGGTCAACGTCAATGTTGTTAATTTCGGGTGGGATCAGCTAGCTTACTCTGTAGGAGCACCTGGTAGCACCTCCAGTTTGTTTTATGGTAGTTGAAAGACAGGTCCAACCTCGACCTCTACATAACCGACAATGATCTGAGGAGAGTCGGTTTATGATATAGCTGGCAAACGTAAACCTGGATGCCCTTGGTGATAACTACGTCTAGAATATCTGGTCTATTGCCGTTGCTCGGGTAGTGTGTTGGCTCTTCTGGTGCCCATATGTACATGTTGTAACTGTTTGTGAGGACGTCTCAATTGCTATACCCGCTGTTGTTATGTACCATACTATTCCAGTCGGAATGTTTAACATTAAGGTCACTGCCCATCAGAACTTTTCCGCTGACATCTGCCAGAGCCTGTAAAGTCAGCTTATTTGAGCTGTCTTCGAGGAGGCCAGTAGAATGAGATAATGGTTAACTTCCTATTAGCAGTAGCCACTTCGCCTCCGACGGCTTCCATCTGCTGAAGGGGAGGTAGAGACTATTTCATGATGTGGAATGCTGTTCTTAATGAAACCGCGACTACACCTCCAGCGGTGGTCTGTCACGGCATAACAACTGTAGTTGGCTACTGCAGCTTGCAGACAGGGTTCAAAAAGGTCTCTGAAACCAGACACAAACGTCAATATCTTGGTCTCGAAGAAACCAACCTAAACTCTAGCAGTTGGCTGATCATGCTATTAGCATTCCGAGCACAGAATGATAGGGAATGTAATAGTGGCTGTCTATCCATTGTGGTTGCAGTGTGGACACTTTGCGACAGCCAGAGCATTGATAACGGCGCTGGTCATTTTCTCCAGTTGCACGGTAAGGCGGCATATCATCTTTAGGGCAGACTCCAGCTAGTTTGTTAGGCTGTCCAGTTTGTCTTGTCCTTCACGGTCTGCTTAGTCTGTGACTCTTTGCTGATAGGAGGTGACGTGGTGACCGGTGGGTGGGATTCGTTGTTCAGGAGGCGATCTGGCATATGGACCTGCTGGGCGCCCAGTAGAGGCAACACGTTCTTTATTGGAACTGGAGCCGTCTTCTTCGCCGACGGATGTTGTTGCACTGCTGCGTTCTTGGATCCAGACTTTCTCTTCCGTCTGCGCGCGAATGGGATGCGGACATCTTCACCTTGCCATTGGGGGCCTGATCTTGCCCTGTTACATGCAGGTTTTCCTGGTACCCTGGAGATGGATTACTATTTGTTGTTGGTGTACGGTCTGATGGCTTTTCCTGTTCAGTTAATAGTCCTGGCTCTCTTGAAGGCCGGCAGCCCTTATAACTGGCCACGTGTCCACCTACACAGTTGGATCACTTGGCGGAGTCTCATACTTCTGTGTAGTGCATTTGGTAGAGTCATGTTGGCCTGCACACTTGACGCAGATTGGACGCATTTTACATTCTTGGACACGCGACCGAAACGCTAGCAGTTGTAACGTTGCGCAGGTCTGGGCATTGACCGAAGTTTCTCAACCTTCACTCTGAGGTGGCAGATTCTCCACCCGAAAGATTGCTCCGTTTTCCTGGCAGTCCGCAAGGATCACCAAGAATAGGGCATTAATATGTTACTGCCAGACGGAGAAGTTGGCCACCGTTTGTACAGTAAAGCCCATCTCTGACAGTTCTTCAGTGGGAAATATTCTTGGGATGCCCCTGAAGACTACTTTGAGTGGTGGAACAGCTCCAATAGGAAAGGTGTAATATGGGATGTTACTGTGCTTCAGCAGCCCTATAGCGGCTGTGGTGAAGCTGAACTTGATCTCATCACCACCGGCAGTTTTGGCAGCCGAAGGAACTGTTCACTACTGCTTCAACCATATTGTGGAGCTTCTTATTGTTGTGCTCAAATTGCACCACAATAGGTGGGATGTGTGCAGGATCTCTGTATTGATGGCGCTGGTTCAGCCTCGACTGCTGGGGTTGAAACTGGTTTCTAGTTTCTGACGGTATTGGAGTCTAGCACTGGTGGAGGTTTATAAGTGTGCCTAGGAAACATGAATTCCTCCACATCGGCTCGCTGTTGGGGGTTGGTGGGTGGTGGTTAAACCCTCTTTGTCTCTCACAACAGTTGAGCTTCCAGATCTACATGGTTTCCACACAGGTGGTTTGGCAGTCTCTTGTACCGACACCCCTTTCCTCTTCTTCGGCGTCTTCTGTGTGTTTGATGGCAAGATTTCTCACTAGCTGTTTGATGAAGACTCTGGTGGTGGCGGTTCGGGCCGTGTACAGTACGGCTTCATGCTGGCAGTTCACTTCTTGGGTGTTATGAAATCTCTGCAGCAAGAGGCAAGGTGCACCTCTTAGCTGCGCGTGGTTCGTCATGTCAATGTGAGGGCTGGGGTGTCAGCATGTTACTGGTCAGGGTTGTGTTCATCCCCATGTCCAGGTTCTGCAGGGGTCGATTCCACCTCGGTGTCTTATGGTGAAGGCGAGAACAGAGAGTCGCTGTAGGTAACGGACGCCGAGAGCGCGGGAAGTGCCACTCGATTCAGACAACTTCTGAGGTAGGTGCAGCCTAAAGGGAGCGTCCCTTGTAGTCACTGTTAGGTTTGCCAGGACCAGAGATAACCCTAACACTCACGCCAGGGGGGTTCCAGTCTCCCGGGAGTGGGCCGTGTGGCGGTAAGTCCCTGTCAAGCTCGGGAAGGGAGGGCCAAGCCAAACAACAAAGAAGAAGAGGCAGGCTAAGTACCTCACTCTATTCTTCGCTGAATGTATCATGCTCACAGATGGCATATTGAATTATATATTGTCTATGGTGTTCGTCAGTGTTGTGTTGGTACAATGTTTCAGTCGGTTTAAGACACAACTGTTTATTTATTGTTCTGACTGAAGACGGATTAATTTTGCAATGGATAATACGGGCTATCTTTAGCAAAAAAACGAAGATTTTAAGAGGAAATTGACCACGAAAGGACCTCATTCCTCAAAACAGATGGAAACATAAAATTCAATTAGCCACTACTAGTCCTATGGAAACAGGTTTGGTGAAACGGTAATGTTAGTATTCCTTCTGATATTGCGCAAATCGGAGAACCGATAAAGTAAGTTATTTTAGATGTATATCTAAAAGAAATAACAGGACTTTTGCAGCGGACTGGTTCAAGTGATATAAGTAGTTGCAGTATTCAGTCGAGAAAGATGCTGCTTTTTACTATTCTTGCCAGCAATTTTTACCTCATGCAAGCAAACAGACTTTGTACACTTCCACAGGATTCAGTAACTGGAAAACTGCCACTGATTAAAAAACTGTTTTTCCAAAACACGAAAAATACATTTATAATACACGAGCCATGGTGATGTGGCAGGACAAATTACATGGAATATCTACTTATACAAGTAGCAGTGTTGAAACATTGATATGTAGAAAAGCATTACAAGAAAATAGGTCTTGTGTGAATTCTATTATTGAAGTAATAAAATTTCTAGTAGTCAATGAATTGGGTTGAAAATCATATTTTAGAGGAAAAAAAAAAAAAAAAACACTATTTTGGAATTTGTTTGAATACACCTGCATGAAACATCTAAATTTGAAGGAGACTCCCAGTCATATACCACAAAATGCAACAAATCGTTCACCCGAAATTCATATTCAAATAATTCAAGCAGTGCGAAGTTCCATTGTTAAAGATATTGAGGAATATGACGTGAACTGGTTTACTCTAATGGAAGATGGGATGCGAATTAAAAAATAACCGCGAAAATATTGAATAGCGTTATGTTATATTACGGATAGATACGTCAATGAGTCGTTGCTGACAGTTATAACTACTGAAAAGCTTGAAGCAGCCACTTTCACGGAATTAACATCAAATACACTTAAGGAAAAATAACATTGAACTCTCCAGTATGCTACGATGGTGCAAGTGTAATGTATGGGAAAGTTTCGGGAGTTACGACCAGAACAAAAAATAAATTTGGTCGAAGAATTTCTTACGTCCACTGCTAAAACCATTGCTTGCATTTTATAGTTATCAGGACTTTCTCGGAAATCACATTCATTCATCTTGTTTTTTGATCAATACATCATGTTACTTGAATTCTTTCACCATGGCAAAATAGCTGCCTTGTATGGTGGAAAAAGGATTGCCTGACTCCTCGAACAGCATTGGTCAAGACACTTGGTGGTTAAAAAAGTTGTAAATGATACTTATTCATTGATTTTTATGACTTTAGATGAAATTAAAAATGACAGATTTAACGGTGACGATGTCGCTAAGAGTGTCGGTATTATGTCATACTCAATTTGAAATTCCGAATGGCCATGGTTGTGGGAAAAAATAAATAAAATCTTATCCATGCTTCAGCCTCCAGACACAGCTTTACAAGCCCAAAGTGCAGGATGAGAAATGCCATAACAAGCTTAAAGTGCATCCAAAATAAAATAAAAAAACAGATCAGATGAAATGTATCATCAACTTTTGGAAGAAGCTAAGTCTAAGACAAGCGGCAATTCCGAAAATGGGACCCAGACCTAGAAGGGGCTCACTAGGAAAGTCAAATAAATCAAATTGTATGGATGTTTACTAGATGATGGCCCTTCCTGTCCCTTCGCGAGGCAAAATATAGACGACCAGGATGCTCAAGCCATTTAAATTTGATTATTTTGAAACACTGGACATATTAATTGCTGAGTTACAAAGAAGATTTTTGGACAAACGACTAACTACTAAACTCATTAGCGAGCCTCAATGAGTTGGATGTAGGACAAAATGGCACCGTTGAAAGATTTAGGTAATTGGTGAGAAAATTAAAGAAAATTATGCAGCTGCTTGTAAAATATTAGTGTTATTTATTTATATCCAATTCACAACTTCAAGTTTGAGTATATTTTTATACCACATTGTGTTAAAACGTTTGGTCCATGTTAATTGTTAAACACCTTACCCCAAAATCAATGCTTGTGACAAAAGAACTGGCTAATTTCTTACACAGAAAATTTCATTGGCAACTCAATTTGAAATTCAACCAGAGTTCTTGATACCTTGCCACAGGGGCACTATCTTTTAACGATTTTTAGTTTTTTTAAGTAGTTTGTATATAGTAGGCAGATATTTAAGTCATTTTATTCTTTTCATTTTTAATGTGACCTATAAGTATGTAGTAAATAAATTAGATTTTTCGGTTTCAACTTATTTTTCAGGTCTAACAGCTAGAGTCGTTCAAAGATACATAGGAATTTTTTGCATCTGTGGCCACCATAGGATGTAGTAGGGCTGCGTGCGAATCTACGTTTTCAACTTTGACTGCAATCGACAGCCCTCAGAGGCTGTCAATGGGTCATGAAAGAATAGTAGATATGGTATTTCTGGCCTTTGAAAAGAAAAAAAGAAAATCAATTGATCTGAATTAGATTCTTTGCATTTTTAACTATATGGCCAATCAAAGAGTTCAGCTATTTTAAGGAAGGGATTTTTATTATTATATTGAATATAATATGTTTGTGGAAATAATATAAACTTGAATAAATGAATGTTTTGCTCTTATCTATTATCCCTCCGACAATTAAGTACTACCTCACTCACTCACAATCACAAATACGACAAAAATGTATTCATCAGATTAGGTCCAGTAAAATTTTAACTTCCGCCCTACCTGTAACCGTCATGCCCTACCTTAAATTCAACTCTAGCTACGGCCCAGGGCTACAGTGATGATCGAAACACAAAGGTTTTATCTTACATATCTACGGACAAAGAATTTAAGGAATACTTCTATATATCAAAAGATTATTACGTAAATATAAGCATCTAATGATTGTTATACTGATTTTAACGCAATACATACTTCTATTTCAGTCTTCTGTCAGTTAATTTATTCGCGGATACTTGGAAATGTTTATTAAATAACGTCCATTACCAAGAATAATGACGCAAAGCGTGACTTCATAGATTGACGTCATGCCGTGACATGTGACGTCATACATGACAGGTTGCTTATTATATTAATAGATTGTATACATAAACGAAATACAAACCTTCTTTTGTGGTTGGTTTGCAATTTTAATTTAAAGTTAAAACATAATAAACTATGACACAAACGTGAATTCCAACTTTCATAATGTGTGGCTCACATCATGAGCACACTGGCGTTTTGTTATGTCTGATGATCATGTTGAAGTCTATAACACCTGTCATTTGTTCTCTGCCACGGTGGTTTGCAATGATAACAAGGAATGTTAAACCACTTTTTGCCTTAACGCTCAGTAAGGAATCCACGGCTGTTAAAACGAAAATACAGCCAAAATAAATTATCCTTCAGCGGTATATTCAGGGAGTCATACTTTTCTGACATCTCGATTTTTGTAACGGAGAAACTTGAAGAATTATTACCTGGCCTAAGGTTACGTAACGAAGTGATTGTAGTTGCTCCCTGCATTCAGATCGAGGTGGATAATTAACGAGGAGATTGGTTGGTGGCTGGCTCGCAGTAATGCTTTCTGCGTGAGCGTCACTCCGTACAACACGTCTGCAAAGTCACGCTCTTTACCGGAGTCTCATTCACGTCACGGCGAAAGGGGAGAAGCCTGCCGCACGAAAACATAATAAAACTTTCCTTTTCATTTCGCCGTCCTCTTCTATTATACACACTTTAATTGAGCGAGAAGTCGGGACATCTCTCTCACAGCTGCGTGAATATGGAGAATCTCACGAGGGAGGAAAAAGGCGGAATAAGAAAGGAACATCTCCGCTGACAAAAGGAACGAGGACTCTAATGAGCTCCTCTCTCTCTCTCTGTACTTCTGTTCTCTAAAAATTCTGAATGATACGAGGCGAGGCAACAATAAGGACAGAGCGGCGGGTAAACGTCGAATAGGCTTATTATTCGCTCCTATTAGACCTCGCCCAGAGAGGAAATAATTATACAGTCGGAGCACTCTAAATAGATTTATGGCGAATGAAAAGCGGAGAAACCATTACGGGGAATAAAAGTAACAAATGTGGAAGGAGGCCGAATATTCTGCGATGAGGAATGAAGACGTGAGGCAGCGAACGATCGGTACATTACTGGTCGACGTGTACTGCAACATTTCACTCGCAGAGGAGGCTATTCAGTTGTTTCGTTTATCGACCGTCAAGCATAAAAGGGCTATACAAGTTCTTACCTCCTTACCTTTGAGTATCCGGCTGGATTACTCTGTAAATAATTTATATTATTGCGAACTATGTGGCAACATTTACAAGGCATACAGACATAAAAACACGGTTATATAGAATTACTAGTTATTTATTTATCTTATGGCCATGGCACATAATCAATAATACAATGTAAAATTAAAATATAATTAAAATTCAAAATCAACATGGTGCAGCCACTGTAGAGCTTCATTTGAAATATTAATAAAGTCTATCGGTGATCCCCTGAAGGCTCGAAGTGGGCAATCAAAGGTCACGTGTTTCTCCTCACCACAATCGCAATTCGGTGAATCTCTCATTCCCCATGTGTACAGAGCTGAAGCAGATCTGCCATTACCAGACCTAATTCTTTTAAGAGGTGCCCAGGTCTTGCGAGGAAGGTCGAGTCCCTTTTGTGCCTGTTGACTGTCAAACAGGGAGTGCCATTCTGGTGGGGCTGAGCCTATCCATGCTTCTCTCCCGTTAAAATTATCAGATGATATCTGTTAGATGAGCAGTACTCAGCTGCAGAATACACAAGGCTCAGTGCTGATGTGTGAAGTGTGTAGGCGGATACTCCCCAGGAGGTGCCACTTAACTTCTGTAGAATATTATTTCTGGTTCTTAGTTTTACTACAAGGTTGTTTAGATGTTTATTGTACGACAATGTGCGATCCATTACGAATCCCAAATACTTGGGGATGGGGTTGTGTCGGAGGGGAGTGCCATCAAGAAGAACGTCAAGTGAGAGTTTCGCCGCCCGATTGATAAGATGGAAGACACTAGTTTCCGCCTTGCTGGAACTGGGTACGAGACGTCATTTCAATTACTAGTGAAAGCCCGTGACTGTTTTTTGCGTATCGTCAAGGGTCTAGAATAGTTCTAGTTTTTAGGGTCAAGGACTATGACAGGTTGACCTGATCTGACCAAATACGAACTTGACCTGTGAATAAAATCTCTTGAGCTTGATTTACTCAGAAGTATTAACAGCCGCATTAAACACCGACAGAGACCATCGCGCTATCGTATAATTCTCTCAAAGGTCGTAGACTCGAACTTGCTTAAATACAAACTTGACTTGTATTTGACTACACAAAATTTGAAGAATTCCTATTTGTTTCGAAAGCGTCACGTTGTTTTTTATTGAGGCTGGCCAAACATTCGTAATGTAATCTTTGGTCATAATTCCTGTAACGGCCAGACAACTTACTACAGATCCCAGATTATTAAATAGTTCAGCAACTGTTAGCAAATTAAATTAAATTAAATAAATTGCTAGAATACTCGATTCTGTAACATATTTGGTCTGATGTCCACTTTAAATAACCTAATAACTCACGAACAGCGAACATGAACAAAGGCCGTTAACGAAAGTGGCCAGTAAAATACGTAAAAAGCAAAGAAAATGTAATGTATAAACTTTGGACAAGCAACAATATTAAATAAAGTTTTAATTAAATTGAAACTTAGCCTAGGCCGGAATAACAATTGGCATTCGTGGTTACAGCAGATACCATGAGTAATTTAATTTTTTTTTTTGTTTTACTTTCACTAGCGACATGTTACTGAAAATTACTCGTAGTTATTCGTTTTTGAGCGGTAAGATTTTTCCATATTTTTTAAGAATAAAATGCTACAAAAAGCAAACCAATGAATGTATTCTGGCAATTAATTTCACAGCAGTTGCTTAGCTTTTAAATTGTGGACATAACCTCGAATTTCTTTTAATGATATCTCTGGTTGCTGGTAATTTGCGAGCGAACGGTGACGCACGACGACGTCATCGTTCTCCAGCCAATAGCTATCGAGGTGAGTGAGTGAGTGAGCTTAGGAAATTATATAGTAGATAAGAAATAAGATATTACTAAATTTACGATTCACAATCAGTACACAGAGGACAGGATTTTTTCCTTCGTGAGGGCCTGTAAGGACATGTTAACACCAGCTGCCTGATAAATAAGGCAGCCTCTCCATCACTACAACCGGACTTGCTAGGTCTGGAGCATTTAACTCTAGGCGACGAATGTCTGTGGAACGCGTCACTTCGGATCTGTATGATACGTGTATTTTTTGTTTGTCTAGTTTATTAGGCGGATATTGGGGATCCAGGAGATTTGGAAAACTGCCTAAATAAAGTAATGAGGACGGCCAATACGCCGGGATGAGGAATCGAACCGAGTACCGTTGTATCTTGCAGACACGCGCAGCCGTACCATATAAAACTTGTGCTTTTACTGGTTACAAAATGACAGTCACTACCCTGTTGTATTTTGACACACCTAATGGATGCATCAAGACTTCGTAAAATTATTATTTTTTAAGTGGTCGCCACGATTGGATGGTTAACGTATTACTTTATACTTACAGTCCTTTGTGATTTTGAGGATTCACAGGGAAGTACTACATAAATGATGACAATTTTATTCTAACCGTTTATGGTTAACATTAATACGCCGACCACCACCCGAAATTAAATATCATTTATCCCAAGATCATAAGTCCTCCCGAGTGGAAAGTTTAATTCAGAATACGTCTGTTCAATCAGTGGTACAGTTAAAATCTGCACAACAATCACTAGTTCATTATCACACATTACACGCTTTCATGAACGTATTTATAAAGTTTTATACCACTTGGCTTGTCTGACGTTGCGGACGCAAAAGCCAATATCTCTTTTTCGACGCGGAAGCACTTATTACGTATCCAAAAGTGCCCGGATAAATCTTCATAGCACAACCCTTAGACGGAACCATCATCACACAATTCCCGCGTTACTTATGCGAGAGCTTAAACGTGACTGACTAAGAGCGAGTCTCGCACAATGAAGAGCTCCTCGATCTGTCGACTATTGATACATGCACAGATACCATTTAATAGTGGATCGCTAGCTTATCGTAATGTCACAACTAGTGGATGATTTGAATTTTACTTACCTCTCTTCACATAGACTTGTTCAGCTTTCAGTGAAATAAGTAAATTATGAATGGAAATAGTGGTAACCCTGCGCTGTGCCTGGAGACTGGGCTCACCTCAACGACTCGACAACCCGCGGCGAGTTTCGATAAAGCCCTAAGTGTTAGTTACACTGACTGCCGCCACAGCGCTGTTAGGCTAACGAGAAAATTTCAAATGGACAACTGCATTGATTTTATTTTCGCTTATATTGTGAAAAAGAAGTGTATGTTTCACATAAGTAATTGAATTTGCTTTTATCTGCACACATGTTGTTAAAACAAAGTGTACCTGCGATGCCAGCTAAAATTCAGTTGTCTATTGTGTAGCAGAGATAAAAATTACAATGGGAGGCAGAGATATATAAAAAAATTAAAATGTGACGTTCGTTTAAATTTATATGTTCCTCTTTCTTTGTTTACGATAGTTAGATTCAGAAATTCGTGTAACGGAAGGGCATGCAATGTTTAGCCTGTATTCTATGTAGCGATTAGTGGAACCAAGCGACAACGTAACCTAACATTTTCTTTGACAGAAGGTGACAAACAGCGAATTTCATGTAAACTCAGAGAATTTTTACGTGAAAAGTAGCTAATCACGAAATATATCAGTCAAAAAAATAGTAGTTATCCTTTTTTGAAATTAGACTTTCCTTAGAATCTTTTTAAAAAGAATAAAAATTACCGTCATTCAAAATCAAATAAAACGACAACCGTGGCGCCGCAATTTGATGGTGGATTCTTATGTAGCTCGATAAGACAAATCGATAGTAAAGAATATATATATTTTAATCTCTCGTTTAGTTCTCAAAATATTCTCAAAACATGCGGTGGTTAGGTTGAAATGCGGCCTGGAACAGAAGAAAACTTTCGCCACAGCCAAATTTGATGATGGATTCTTATGCAACTCGACGAGACAAATCGAAAGGAAAGAATATATATAGGTATATATATATATTTGATATCTCGCTTAATTCTAGAGATGTACTATTCTCAGAATTTGGGTGATTAGACTGACATCCGGCCTGGACCAAAAAACATGTCGTCAAAGCCACAAGGAACTAAACGCTGCACATACACAAATGGAGCTTCATTTTTTTTTTACTACCGATTGTGATTAGGTTGAAATGTGGTCTGGTTCAGAAGAGAAACGTCACCAAAGGCACAGGGACCAATACTTACAATACTGGAGAACTAAGCGTGATATCAGAAAAAAAAATATTCTTCATTAACGGCTTTTCTCGTCGAGTTACACAAGAATCTGACATAAAATTGCGGTGGCACGGTTATGACAACAACCTAACCAATTACTCCGTGAGGCTAATGAGAGCATGTTTACCCACATCACAAAAAAATATAAATAAAGAATATAATGATTGATTATTATTACCATTATTCTTACTCCGCTATTCATTTAAAGACTGTGGCGGAGGGTTCTTTGCACCTATCCGGAAGTGTAATAGTTTGGAAGGGACATACGGGACATGGTAGGAGGCGCCCATGGGCTATTGTGAGGAACCATCCCTGCATTCGCCTGGAGCGATCTGGGAAAACCTTGGAAAACCCAGATCAGGATGGGCGGAGTGATTTTAAGTTTACTCGCCCGGTAAATCCTTCCTATTCCATTCCCTAATCGCTAGCGGGAAAATGAGTACATAAATGAATCTGTTCCGGCCCTGATTTCTCTAATATTATTTCCGCGGTCAATCCTAGATATAAATGTTGCTGGTAGTAATATTTGTTTGCCGTCATTCCGAAATAAGTCGGTAGTGAATTTTTCAATTAGTTTCTTTCGGGAGCAACGCCTTCGGTGTTCCAGGTCTTGTTTTTCTTTAGAAACTTTTACGGTGTAAATACTTCCTAACACCGTAGATGATACTAGTCATTTTTGAGGGGCGTTTAAACTGGTAATAATAATAAATAAACCCCAAGAAAACCCGTATAGTAATTTTTGCGTGTGTTGCATTCCCCCAAACAGAGAAAAGGACAGAAAGTTGAAAAAAAATTGTTTAAAAGTATAGGAATAATCTCTCCGAGATTCGAGTCACCGGAATGCTAGGCTGTTGGTAAGGGAGCTTCCATAAACTACGTGGATTGATCTAGGGAGGGGGGGGGGGTCTGGGTAGAAAGCTACGCTGGGCTACATGAGGGAAAAGAGGGAGGTAGGAATTGCAAGAAAAGCCACGTAGCTTTTCATTCATATTATTTGTTCACTGTTAAAATAAGGTACAGAACACACAACAGCATGTAAATATTCATTTCCGTCATTTAATTACCTCCGTATGTAATTTACGATAGTCTATCAAGAGAAAACAGCACAAAAATTCTTCTTGAATCAATAAGGGAAAAAGATACGTGCCACGCGGGGAGAGGGGGAGACCAAAACGGAGCTACGTAGTTTATGAACGCTCCCTAACCAGGAGGTGGCGTTGCTGCGGCATAGGGCACGGCTGTATCTGGCTGTGGGAAAGCTCTCTTATGGCTCATTGGCCTCGTCGGAACATGGTACTTTGCACCTGAGGCCGGCCGAACACAAGGACAGCGCAGACCGCAGCGTCCTAATCTCGTTAATACTGTCGGTCTGCGTGATTATATATCGGGGGGGAATGAGATCCCGCGGTCATTGCAACACCCCCGTCATTACGCCAGACAGGTATCCGATTCCTCCGATATTGGTCCGCCCGTCCTCAGATTGGTTTTGAAGACGGCTCCGCGATTCGCACGTATGGCTCGCTGCGGTCACGTGACGGCATATTGGTCTGCTCCAACGACCATAAACACGATTTCCCGCCGTTCGTCGAGCCATAGACGGTATTTTAATTCTTTCCCACCACTTTAGTCCCGAAAGCAAAGTTATCACTCCTCTGAACTAAGTTAAGTCACAAATGTAAATCACCTTATTTATATACAGAGTGTCCAGAATAGGGGTGTCCACTTAGAAAGTACATCGATGTTTTTATTCGATGTAAAAAATCGGAACCCTCCATCGATGCTTTTCTTAGCTCAACAAATACAAACCAACAATATTCTTCGGTCAATGTCATTTCATTTATCTCTTACCTGTTCCTTTAAAATCGCCGAGAGAAAATCTAACAATATTTTGAAATTCACCATTTCCAGTTGATTGCAGAGGGTTCGTTGTGTTTCGTTTGTTCCGTGTGAACACGCGGTAGCACTATACCAGCAGCTGTAATGATGTGTTTACTTTTATGCTTTTTTATGGCTTTACGTCTCCTTGACGCTGAGATCATTAGAGGTGGGAAAGGACTAGGGGCAAGGAACGGGAAGGAATTCGGCCATTGCCTTTTGAAGCATTCACCTGGAGTGATTTGGGGAAACCTTGGAAAATCCAAATCTGGATGCCCGGACGATAATTCGAAGCCGCGTCCTCCCGAATGCAAGGTCAGAGCGTTACCTTTCACCCAACATTAAAAAATTAATTTTATGATCTTGTATGGTATATTGGCCATCCTTCCGCAGTTGCTTGTTACACAATTGTAAATGAAAACACCGTCTATTAGCAACTGGTTTTATTGATATAGGCTCAGACGCGTTTCGCCCTTGTGGAATGGGGCATCGTCAGTGACTGAATGTGCATACATGTTGGTGTTAACAAAATTATAATATTAATATACATAACTAACTAATAATAAACTACATTCTACTTACGACTTATGGTTGAGGCAGTTACATGGTGGTGCAAATGGAGCTATTCCTGACCACCATGTAACTGCCTCAACCATAAGTCGTAAGTAGAATGTAGTTTATTATTAGTTAGTTATGTATATTAATATTGTAATTTTGTTACCACCAACAAGTAAGCACATTCACAGTCACTGATGATGCCCCATTTCACAAGGGCGAAACGCGTCTGAGCCTATATCAATAAAACCAGTTGCTAATAGACGGTGTTTTCATTTATAATTGTGTAACAAGCAACTGCGGAAGGATGGCCAATATACCATATATAATGTTATTTTCTTTCTTAAAACGCTCTTCTTTGAGCTATGTCGACGCGCCCTAAGCCACAACAACATTCTTTGAGCTTTCTCTAGGGTCTCTAATAAATCTTTTTGACAGGGTCCCTACGCAGAAGAAGTATATTCCAAGCGAGGTAGCACTAGTGTTTCGTATGCTATCAATTTAACTCCCGGCGCACACTGTTTCAAATCAAGACGTAGGAATCGGAGCATTTAGCTTGATTTACCTTCTCAGTCTGTTTATCAGACAAGAAATTACTATCTATTATTACAACCAGGTACTTGGCGAATCTACTGTATTAAGCACTGTATCATCAACTGCATATTTACAGCTAAATAGCATCTACTGTGTACCGTCATTGTTTTAAAGAATCTGATCAAACCAAAGTATTTTCATCAGACGTTTATCTCATCAGTGCCGCCACGTGGAGAGACTGAAGAGGTAAACGGATCATCTTCATCAGCTGATCCATCCACCTTTTCTCTGTGCTTCCACGAAGTCTTCCACCATCAACATTTCTTTCCACGATCAGTTCTCCAAATTTCCGCCTTCTGTTCCCACTTACTGTCTGCCTGATTGTGGTAGAAGGACGTTTCCGAATGCTGAGGTGTTGTTTGATGCACGCATCAGTAACACACACACAGCACTCTACGCCGACACCACAGGGAACAGATCTAAGCCACCACTGCTATTGTAATCTCTGATTGCCTTAGTGCGATGTGCATTTTATCAAAGTACATTCCCCCTGTTTCCATACAGCGAGCAGGAAGATTTAACAACGACCGAAACGATTTCTCTAAACCACAAGAGGACGTGCAGATTTAGCTGACTGCAACGAGCGGTTGCACGGCTGCTTGTGGTGGTACGCCTTCCGATATCTCTCGCGTCTTCACAGAAGCGCCCCCTCGATGTTAATTCAGATTGGTGAACAGTAAAACCTCTGTGGATCAGCGTGAGTAAGTGCGAACACTCACTCGACCTCCAGACACTCCTGTATCGATACTGCACAGTCAGCAGCCGTGTGTAACAGGCTCGTCAGAATATAGAGGAACGTAGACCAGTGTAAGCGTTTGTGGTTGTGTTAGATATTAACTCCATGCTATCGTCCATCTCAGAGCATGAAACCGAGCGGGGTGGGTGAGTAGTTAACGTTCTGGCCTCGCATTCGGGAGGACGCCGGTTCGAATCCCCGTCCGGGTATCCAGATTTTGGTTTTCCATGGTTTCGCAAAATCACTCGAGGCGAATGCCGGGATGCTTCATTCAAAAAGGCCATGGCCGAATTCCTTCCCTTTCCTTGTCCCCAGTCCCATCCCGCCTCTAAAGACCTTAGCTGTCGACGAGGCGTAAAGCACTAAAAAAAAAATCAGGGCATGAAGTCAGGAGCTTAAACACTTGAATAGACGAAAAATCGAAAGGTACAAAATTTTCCAAAGATACCACACTTACCCGCTGATGATCACACCTTCCTGCAGATACGCTCTTACTAACGCACCATCTGTAATAACGCATTTATACAGAAGCATACTTCAAGTACTGACAACACGACGACAAGAGAAATCTGAATTTTATTCATATAATAGCCTTTTTTCTGGTAGCGAAGCGTAACGTGTGTAGTGCAGTATCGTTGTAACCTTTGCCGTAAATTAAATCCACAGTATCGATACGCTTATTGCACTGTTAATCTGTGATACGGTGCTTTTGTGTATTCTAACGTATTAGATTTCAGAAAACTGAAAAAATTAAAAACCAAAGTAACGAAGTCAAATATAATATTAATAACGCAATCCAAAGTGTTGAGTGCTCGTGTTGTAGCGTGATCTTTGGTGGATATCTAGTGTTCCTCTGAGATACCATGTGATCTGTGGCGCCTATTTGTTCTCGATATGATTGTTAAGTGAGATTTTCCTCACTACAGAGGATTTACTCCAGCACAACAATAAAAAAACTCGGAACACAGATCTTGATTTCATCTTCTCAAAATATTTCTCCAGATATTTCGATCTTGTATATCTTCCTCTTCTGCACCAAGTCTTCTCATTGCTGTTTTTACACTTTGGAGCCAGGTAAACACGGACCGTCCTCTTTACCTCCTTCCTTTAACTTCTATTTCCTGTACTAGTTTTGGTATCTTAGTGTCTTCCATCCTTCTCATATGGCCATACCATTCCAGTATTTGTTGTTCTGTAACTTCATACATTTCTTCTTTCACTTCCATTAGCCTTATTATTTGGGTTATTCCTTACTTTTTGTTTTCTTGATATTCTTGCTGATCTTCTCCAGAAATCCATTTCTAATGCTTTCAACTTCTTAATATGTTTTTGGTTGATTGTACAGGTTTCTGATCCAGATTAGACTATATATGTATATTTAATTTTTCTTATTTTATATATGTATATATATATATATCTTCTTCTTCTGCGGTAGTCAGTCCTGGGATTGGTGTGCGGCAGTCTTCAATTCAGCTCTATTCTCTGCCCTCCTCTTCATATCTACATATCTCCTGCAGCCAACATCTTCCATTATCCGCTGGATGTATTTTAAACGTGGTCTTCCTCGATATCTCTTTCCTTCTACCATTCCCTCCAGTATTGTTTTTAGTAAGCTCTCATGTCTTAAAATATGTCCAATTAATGTTGTCCTCCGAGTTTTTATACTTTTCCATAAAGAGTTATACTCTCCCGCTTTCTCAAAAATTTCCTCGTTAGTAATCTTGTCCCTCCAGCTAATTTTTAACATTCGTCTGTAGCACCATTGCTCAAACGAAATTAATCTTCTCTTCTGAACCAACTGTCCAGGTTTCTCATCCATACAGGGCAATGCTCCAGAACATAAGCCTTTAATAGTCTTTTCCTCGTTGTCCAGCTGATATTATTTGTTGTAAAATAAGAAATCAGTGGTTCTGGCAAAAGTTTCGTCCTATGTGAGGTTGACCTTCTGATATCATTTCTCAACACAACTGGGAAATGTTCTGACGTTGCGGAAAGATGAATACATCGGTATTGGTGCTTCTAAAACACATGCTACAAACCTGTGCTGATAAAGTTTCTTTAAACACCAGTGCCGACATTCATGCCTATGGCACCTCCTAGCCTCGTAAGACGTTGCCATCCACAAAGGAATAATGAAATTGCTGGAAGAAAACAATGTGAGGATTTAATGTTTCAAAGTTTTATTAATTTAATTCCCTCTAATGACACAATAATAATAACTTGGTAGTGGCCCCCATAACTCGCCTTAAACAACCATTACTCCTGCTCTCAGGCCTATGTTAACGTGAAACCTACAGATTCTATGCTATGGTGCTGTTAACCGAAATGCCCATTGATACAAAACTTTCTTTACAATTTAATGCAATTTTCTTTTAACCTATGTATAATATACACATTATATTGATGTTAAAGGTGAGTCAAATAAACCTTAAATATTTTTTTAAATATTATTTACTGTGCAGAAGTGATACAAAGCTGTATCACTTTTCAACATAATCTCCCCCACGCTCAATGTAAGTCCTCCAGCACTTACAAAGTGCATAAATTCCTTTAGAAAAAAATTCTTTTGGTAGTCCGCGCAACCACCCATGCACCGCGTGGCGTACCTCTTCATCAGAACGGAACTTCTTTCCTCCCATTGCTTCTTTGAGTGGTATAAACTTATGGAAATAACTTGGGGCAAGGTCTGGTGAGTATGGTGGATGAGGAAGACACTCAAAATGCAGGTCTGTGATTGTTGCAACTGTTGTACTGGCAGTGTAGGGCCTTGCATTGTCATGTTGCAAAAGGACACCTGATGACAGCAATCTACGTCGCTTTGATTTGATTGCAGGTCGAAGATGGTTTTTAAGATCTGTGTATGATGCACTGGTGACAGTGGTCCCTCTAGGCATGTAATGCTCCAAAATGAAACCTTTTTCGTCCAAAAAGAGTGTCAGCATAACCTTCCCTGCTGATAGTTCTTTTAAAAACTTCTTTGGTTTTGGTGATGATGAATGGCGCCATTCCTTGCTCGCTCTCTTCGTTTCCGGTTGGTGGAAGTGAACCCAGGTTTCGTCCCCAGTAACGATTCTTGCAAGGAAGCCATCACCTTCTCGTTCAAAGCACCGAAGAAGTTCTTCACAAGCATCAACACGTCGTTCTCTCATTTCAGGAGTCAGCTGCCGTGGCACCCATCTTGCAGACACTTTGTGAAAGTGTAGCACATCATACACAATGTGGTGTGCTGAACCATGACTAATCTTTAAACATGCTGCAATGTCATTCAGTGTCACTCGGCAGTTTTACATCACTATGGCTTCAACTGCTGCAATGTTCTGTGGAGTCACAACTCGTTGTGCCTGACCTGGACGAGGAGCATCTTCCACTGAAGTCACACCATTTGCGAACTTCCTACTCCATTCGTAGACTTGCTGCTGTGACAAACATGAATCACCGTACAGAACCTTCATTCTTCGATGAATTTCAATAGGTTTCACACCTTCACTACTAAAAAACCGAATAACAGAACGCTGTTCTTCCCTGGTGCAAGTCTCAAGTGGGGCAGCCATCTTAATACTGATACTACGACGGTATTTGTGCATCTGCACTATGCTGCCACCTACAGGCCATTCTGCACTCTGCTTGTAGCACGCTTACCAACTTACAGGATAACGGCGAGAAATTTCGATTTTTTATGACAAATTTAATGTTTTCATGTGACTTACCCTCCTATGTCGTGTTTTTGGCTGTATGGAAAAAATCCAAATGCCATTAATAATAATATTTTTTTAAAAAAAGCTGCAGGACTTTGTGCACCAACTGGCATTTCGATGATATCCCGGATATGTTGGATTGTATTAAAGGGAACGTCCATAAACTACGTGACTCGGTCTAGAGGGTGTGGAAAACTACGCTGGGCTTTAGGGGGGGGGGAGGTTCTGAGCCAGGCCACGTAGCTTTCCATTTATCTTATTTGTCTCAGGTAAAATGAGGTACGAGGCACTCAACAGCATGTGAATATTAGTTTCCGTCATTTAATTATCTCCGTATGTAGTTTACAGGAGAATGTCTTCTGGAACCAATAGCAAAAAATATACGTGCTACTGGGGAGGGGGGTGGGGTGGGGGCGGAAAGGCAAAAGCCACGTCAGACTACGTGGGGGGAGGGGGGTTAACAGGAGGCCAAACTAGAGCTACGCAGTTTATGGGCACTCCCCTAGGAGGCCATTTCTTCGTCTATAAATGTCCAAACTATTCCTTTTGTAAATTCATTTAGAGTCCGGGTCTCGCCGCCATACGTCAGGACAGGAAGAATGCACTGGCCATACATAAACTATTTGCTTCAGATTTGTGGGCATTTTAGATTTTGAGGATAATAGAATGCCTCCCATATGCTTGCCATCCCAGCTTGATGGGACGGAAAATTTCGTGTCTTACATAACCTTTGATATTTAATTTTGTGAATAAATCCGTCGAAAACAACTGGTTTGGTGAATTTTGTTTTTATTTAATTCCCCAGACGCGTTTCGCCCTTGTGGTGTAGGGCATCTTCAGTGGCTGTAAAGCCACTGAAGATGCCCTACACCACAAGGGCGAAACGCGTCTGGGGAATTAAATAAAAACAAAATTCACCAAACCAGTTGTTTTCGACGGATTTATTCACAAAATTATTGTTCAGCAACTGCGGGAAGATGGCCTATTACCATATTAATACTTTGATATTTACATGCTAGCCAAGGTAAATGCACTCACTGATATTTTCTAAAGATGCATTATCTAGTTGTACAGTCCCCTCTGTGCCCCATTTGTTAGACATAATTATTGTTTTTGAAAGAATCTTTCTTAGGCCAACTGCTTTACAGTCAGAGGCGAGGTCGGTAACCGAGGTTATGATAACAGTTAATTATTGTAAGAGTTGTTATTTGAAAGTTGGTACCCTGTAGAAGCTGAATAAGTGATATTGGATTAGTGTCATAAATAGTGAATAGTGGTTGCTCTAAATTTTAGAGGGGCTACGGTAATAACAAGAGGCCCTACACAGCAGATGCCACACTAGCGCCATGACTTCTCGATAACGGCTGCAATATATATATATACGTTTAAAAATACCAGAAATATGCTAAAGTTTTCAGAAAATGCTGAAAAAAATTATAACAAAATGAAATGGTTCATCAACATGCCTACCACAAAAATATCTACCCAAAATAAACTCTATCATTAACAGGTCTACCATGAACATTACTATCATTCAACATTTCCATAAAAATGAAATTCTGTACCAAAAAAGCACCTAGCTACATCTCTACCGCTCTACCGAAAACATCTCTGCCACGGGAATCTCTACCAAACGAAATATTTACAATGAGTATGTCTACCAATAACAAGCCTGCCATTCACATGTCAACCTAATCGTAAATCTACCAAAATAAAATAATTCTATACCCGCAAACATCTATAAAAAAAAAAAAAAAAAAAAAAAAAAAAACACGTGCCTTAAGGTAACTCTAATACTACCGAAAAACAACCAGCATTTAACGCTATCAGAAAAATCAAACTTGTCTATGTATAACGTAATGAAACGAGCAGAAAATATTAATTAGCTTGCCTCTGTAAGACACATATCATGATACGTAAAGTTTATCTCAAAAATTATCTGAAACAATAAATATTTTAGTTAAAAATAGGAATTAACAATACATGTTTAATTTTTTACAGGAACTGAATTATTTAAATTTGTATAAAATATTAATTCTTTATTAAATCCTTCCATGGATGAATAAAACAATGAACTTAAAATTAAGAATAATTAATAATAATTCGTTGTGATAGAATATTCTAATAAATAAATGAACAATTCTAAAATTCTAACACTTCAAGCAAATCGTTGAATTATCAGGAAATATTGCTAAAAATCTTTCCATATGCTAAATTTAATTTTTCATGCTAAATCACTTCAAAATATGCTAAATTTAGCCATGTTAAATTTGCAGCACTGCTGTCGATGGGTTGCGTAATAGTCAGAAAAATTCGGTGATATTTCTATATATATATTCAACAACCCCATATTGTGAATCACAATACAGTAGATACTAATAATGATTTATATTGTACGAAAGCGATTTAAAGAATTAAAGGAAGAACTTGAAATAAGCATGTCAAATAAAACAAAATTACTAGGATTTTTGCTGCCGTTTTGACATTAGTAGTATTTTTTTAAATAAGAAAAATAACTGTTGCCCAGAGTATTTCCAGGATATGCTGAAGATTACCATCAACAGTTACGAGTTATTAATTATACGGCTTTGACTATCTAGGTCACTTTGGATCTATTGTCCGTCTATTTGTCTTACACTAGATATCCGAATTTACAAATATCCACCATTTTTTATGACGACATAAGCGCCGAGAAAATGGTCATAAAGTTTATAACATCGCTGTAATATCTGGGAGGACCTCTTCAGTGCATTTGATGTCTCGTAAATATAGGTCATAACTGATTTGTTTACACATCATAAGCAAAATGGACAGTAATCTTCCAACCGAATAATTTAGATGCGGCTATAAACCCCGAAAGCCAAAAAAACAACGCTGTTCTTCTCGGACCGAGTCTGGAAAAGCTAGGGCCTGCTACTCAAAAGGACGCTGGCTCAAATCCCGGTGCTGCCAGCCAGATTTCAGCTTTCCATGGTTTCCCTACATCACTCCAGGTGACTGAAGGATGGTTACATCAAAAAGGCCATAGCCGAAGTCTTTCCGGCTCATTGTCCCCCATCCTCTCTACAAATTCTAATACCAACGTCACACAATGTCTTTGAACTGGACTGTATAAGTAGAATCAAGACATGGTAAAGAGGACTGCTGTTTAATTGTGGTAAAGTATCTGTGCTTGTCATTAAGAGAACTGTATAAGAAGTGAGTATCTTACTTCTGTTATTGGAATCTAGATTGATCTAATACCCTATTCAAATAACACAACACTATTCCGAAATTATTAGAATGTAATCAATCCAGTCAACAACCGATAAATGAGAAGCGAAATACAATCATTTCGTTTAATAAGTGCATTCAAGTTTTCGTCTTCACAAAATCTTTTTCGGGCAAACCCTTAGATAAACCAAAACCGGTGCTGTGGAACATAAACATAAAAAATGTTTTGAAATCAGGGGATCAAATTTTTTTTTGGTTGAAAGATTATATTCTAAATCATTTGAAGAAAGTGGAGTTGACATTAAAGGCTTTCGAGTCTACACTTGGCGTAAGACCAGCCATTATCTTATTAAAGTATGACGAAGACAGCACGAGTCAATATCGTTGCACTAATTATTCTTCTCCGTACCTTATACTTTATTTTGCAGTGTTTACTTTCTTTAGTTTTCTGCAACTAAATCAAATGTTACAAGGGAAAATATACTTTTAAATGCCACTGTCCCCCAGTTAATTGCATGTGTGGAAAAGCATTTCTTTTTCGTCTGTTTTGCTTTAGTTTAAGTTCAATTCATTTTTTATTTATAATAATGAACAATATTCCCCTTATTATAATTTCATTTATTATCTTTTACACAGTTTAACGCTCAGATTCACATTTACTAATCAGAAACAAATACTTTTATAATTCGAAAACAATTCAGTGACTAATATATTTATCATTAGTTTATATTCTTACCCATATTATCATAGTTATCTTCTATCATTATCTATAAAATGAAAACCGGGTATATTGGTATCAGAAAAACTAAAAAACTGCTGCGAACATTTCGATAGGGTTTTCACCATTTTAAAGCTTAGAATGCCAACTCAATTGTTTGGCATGTCTTAAGCTTCTATGTTACATAACGCCGAACATTTAATGAAATTCTGAACGTATGGTGAGGAATACCACAGTACTAAACACACAATTACAATGTCTCTGCTTCAATGAAAACAATAAGATAACTTTACAATAATAAGTATTTTGCACAATAAATTAAACTTGAAATATTATTTCATTTAATTCGGGATATTCAATTTTTAAACGCCATACTGTAGATAGCACAGATTATCTTTAAGCATGATCTCTGGCAGTAGGCCTACACCTACATTGTCTCTGCCCATTACCATTAGTCTTCTGTTTGAATAAAACCATTTATTTACGATAATATTATTTTGGAGACACTTTAGATATTTGTATAAAAGGCTGAGTTAAATTATCTGGCGTTTTGAGCAAAAAGTATATCTATTCACTTCGAAATTGAATTAAATGTGAGTTTCTAACATAATTTAGCGTTGTTTAGTAATGTAGATAATGCAATTTCTTAACCAAATTGATGAAGCTTGATACATATGAATCTTTTCGGACGAATGAACATAGTGTACGTGCAAATAAACTTCAACCCACCCGTTTCTGGTAGGGGGCGTGTGAATTTAGGTTTGCTTTAATTCCGAAAAAAGTTGTCGCGAATTTTATGAATCTTTGTACAAATGTTTCTCATTACGGTAATAAGAATAGCGTACGGATAAATCTACGCCAACTACACTGGGCAACGCCGGGAACTCAACTAGTTCTTTATAAAATGTCTCCGTTAAAATGAGCCAAGCTCTCTCTTGACATCATTCACCTTCGCCAAAGATAATCTGCGACAGTATCTCGACTCAACATATTAATCTTTGCTTCACCTTGAAAAATTACCGCTACTATTTGTGCTTCACATACCAATTGAGGTGGTTCTAATTTCTTACAGTTCGAATATGTATGTTGGCAGCTTAGTGTAGAAATCTCTCGTCTCCACTAATCCAAACTCTGTAGGCCCTGCATAGTGCCTGCATAGTGCATGATTGGACAGATGAAACCTTCCTTGCTGGGTAAAATAACTAATTTGAAACCAATCATACACTGCAGTTTTCTTAGTGACACTGTGGTAGTATTGCTGCCGCTAACTATAATGTATAACAAGGCGGAGATTTTAAGTGACTGGTTTAGTGAGACCAATAGGGACTATCATTCAGGAATGGGAGGGTATAAATCGGAGAATGAGCTTATCCACACAGTTAGAAGTGAACAGATGAAACAATTTGAAATTAATTTTTAGGACATCATGAAGGAACTAAGAAAACTAAAAAAGTATAAAGCGGCTGGTGTAGATGATATTACAGATGTCTTAAAGATAGGATAATGTGACATTGTACCGTACCTTCAACGTTATTTAATTTGAGGCGGGATACTAGATGTTTACCAGAGGACTAAATGGTAAACAGCGTCGAAATTACAGGCCAATCAGTTTGACATCAGTAGTAGGCAAAGTAATGGAGAGATTGATATGCAACCACATCAGAATAGTCTGTGAGGAACGTAAGTGGTTTTCAAATCAACAACATGGCTTCAGGCAAAGGTATTCGTGCGAATATCAGTTAGCAGACTATATGCAAGATATTTCGGATGTAATTGACAAGGGAGGTAAAATTAATAGTGTAGCACTAGATCATCAAATGCTTTCGGCGGAGTGAGCCATAAAATTGCGCTAAATAAGGTAAGGGTATTGGAAATGGTGATGTGATTTTCTGGATATAAGAATTTTTAAAAGATAGTAAGCAAAACGTTAGAGTAGGAAATGCAGTATCAAATGAAGTGGAAGAAAAATGGGAGTGCCACAGAGTAACGTATTGGGACCGTTGCTATTAGTTATTCTAATGAATGATTTTGTTGATGGTTTACGATCAGATATTAGGATATTTGCATAAGACATAATGCTATATAATAGGATCAAAATGGTAGAGCTCTGTGAACAGTTGCAGGGTGATCCGGACAGGATATCCACTTGGGTTGGTAAATATGGAATGAAGATAAATGCAAAGAAGAGTCAGGTTATCAGGTACGCAGATGAAAAATTAAAGGCCGATTATGATTATAAAGTGTTAAAAGAATTGCTTGTTGAAAACTTGAAATGCAAATACCTTGGCATAATAATTTACATCAGACTCAACCGGGCAGTACAGATTGGACATGTAGGAGGTAAACGAAAACGCTTATTTATTTATCTTATGGCCACAGCACATAATTAATAATACGATTATATACAATTGTTTAACACTAATAAAAATGTAAGATTAAATTATAATTAAAATTCAAAATCGACATTTTAAATATCTAGTAAGTCTATTGGTGATCTTCTGAAGGCTTGAAGTAAGTGGGCAATCAAAGGTCACGTGACGGATGGTTTGTTTTTGCTCACCACAGTCTCAATTCGGTGAATCTCTCATTCCCCATGTGTACAGAGCTGAAGCAGATCTGCCGCGGCCAGACCTAACTCTGTTAAGAGCTGCCCAGGTCTTGCGAGGAAGGTCGAGTCCCTTTAGTGCCTGTTGATTATCGAACAGGGAGTGCCATTCTGGTTGGGCTGAGGCTATCCACTCCAGTTTCCGTGCTCCTCTCCCGTTAAAATTATTAGATATAATCTGTTTTGCAGTTTTTATGCTTGGACTTCTTTATTTAAGTCTCTGAAATTGGGTTACCATGTCATTGAGGATGGGCTGATCAAAGTTATGACAGATCTTCTTATATTGAGCAATTTAAAGTTGAAATTCGCAGAGGGCAGAAGTAGGCGCAAAAACGAAAAGGGAAAAATGAGTTTGTAGGGAAATGGCCACCGGAGCAAGCCCTCCATCGCAATTAAATTAGATTCCAATATTAGTGCAGTGCAGGATGTGGAGGAGGAGACAGAGGGCAATCCGGGGCACTTGTTTGACGGGGCGGCAATCTCAAAGTTTATGTCCCGGTTCGAAAAATTCATAGATCCGTCAGTGCAATAGTGATATTTAGATGCATAATGAGCATTGGCTTTAGAACCAGTGATCATCTGCATCAATTTCATCTATGATAACCAATGCTGCAATTAGGGAGGGAATATTGTCCCAGCTATCTTCAAGAGTACAAAATCTCTCGCGATCTTTTAGGATTATCGGTTCTCTGCAATGCAACCTTAAAAATACGGAAGTAACACTTTAGTAAAACAGACTATATTGTGACTAGGCACATATCAGTGTAAAGCACTTGTAGTATGTCAGGTGACGGGTGACTGTGGCATGCTCTTTAAGTGCCTCGAACTGCGGCAATACAAGCCCGATTGTTCAATTTACCAATTTATTCGACTGTCTGTGTTATCGACTTTGATGTAGAGAAAAAAATCAATATTGAGAAATTCTTTAGATTCCACATACATGGCGGATGGACGATAAAGTGTCATCCTGCTATTCAATAGGAGGCGGGTTTGAGCCCCAGTCCCACTGTCCTAATTCCTATGGCCGATTTCATTTCCGTTCTATATTCGTCTCCGAAATCAGCGTCCCGAAAAGACCTTTGCTTAAAAAATGTGTATTATACGTTATCAACTCATATTGCAGTGTATTGCTATACTACATTGAAATATTTGCGAGAAAATGAATTCCTAGCTCTCACAGGTGGACGGTGTACACAAAAGGCAATTGTGCTCTCCAACCCTGTTGTGGTATGTGACCTTGGGGTGGGCAGCCCAAGGAACAAAAGCGTGGCCGCTAGGGTGGCAGGTGAGAGTGGGTAGTGGATTGCGAGCTGTGTGGTGGAGTGCGTGGCCAGCCGGCAGAACAGAAATTGATGTGCGGTGACTAACATTGGTACCGCCTAAGGTGGTGCTCTCATGTTACATGTCGTCATCGGAGTGGAGGACGGTCTCCGACGGCCAGCAGATTGGTCATCGCCACGGACTACTGCGGGAACCACACCAGGCCCCTTCTGTGAAATGGTAACTCCACAGAATTGTTGATGATCACCACAAATCGTTCACGTATCGATAAACCCAGTGTCGTCCTAGAGACTGTCATAGAGACTGAGCATAATGAACGGACATATAAAAACCCCTGTGAGCCAATGTAAATCGAACGTATTGGATTACGAGGTATTTGTTTAATTGTACATGAATAATAATTTTGTATTAAATATTAATTTCAAACGGAGGTACAACGGTGTTGACAACATGTAAAGTAACAAACATCCCGATTCCCCATATCAGAAAGTCCAGTCACTAGCAAAATATCAAAACATTTTTCTTGTCCTAACCATCACCCATCATTTGTATTTATGCTGACTTGTAGAGATGGGTTGTCTTGTAGAGTTCCAGTTCGTTAACAGCAATTACGTCCCGTAAGCTCTGGGATGTTGTCAGATGCGAGGCGTTCGCAGCGCCATGTCCTAACTCTGGGCACTCACGGCATTGCATGTGACAAGGAAAATAGTCGTTCCTTTTTTTTTTTTGTTTTAAAAGCAGAAACTCTCACTCAACCAATAAGTATGTGGTTCATCTGATGAAAGTGGTTTCCAATTTAATTCCGGATGCGGCTGTGTTTCTATAAAGTTTTCCTACAAAATCCTTGCATCTCTAACGAATTGTCTGCAGTCCGACTGTTTGTAGGAAGCACGAAGTTTACTATAGGAGTTAGTTCTTTCATTTTCTTCAGTTCCTACTTACCTGTGAACCCACAACAGACTTAACTCCCATCCTTTTGAAACCAGAACTTGACGTCTGAATTATATGTCTCGGATTCAGGAAGTAGCTATATTGGCATCAAACCGATACTAGCGCCCTTCCATGTAAGTGACCATTAGTTTCTCCCTTTTTTTCAGTTTTCGATATCTGGGGAGAAGAAAATTTACAATTTGACCAATCCAGATTACTTGCAAGCCGTGTATACTCGTTTATTTGACGACAGAAGACATGATGCCCCAGATTCTTCAGATGATGAGGATAGTGACAGTGGTGAGTGCAAACAAATAAAGAAAGGGAAGTAGATTCTGAAATTGAGTTAAGTGGAGAATCTAGTGAGGAAGGAGATCCAAATAACGATGAAAATTTTTACATTGCTCATGAGAAAAAAAAAAAGAGGGAAGGTGACTAATGAATGGAGGTGGGATAAACACCCAATGGACACTAGAAAACGACGAGGGAAACACAACATTTTGATGCATCTTCCCGGTACCATCGCACCTGCGAAAAATATTTTTGGTATATTAGATACGTGGAGCTGTCTTGTCGATAATGATACTATCAAAATAATTGTGGTGTGTAGTAACAAATACATATCTTTCAACCCAGGCAAACTTTACGACAGCAAAGGATGCCAAATTTACCGATCCGGTCGAAATTAAAGAGTTTATTGGACTTTTATATCTGGGAGGATATAAGGATCATTAAAGTACAAAAAATATGTGAGTTTCTGACGCCTGTATCATTTTGATACTTGCGCCATGAAGTGTGACTTTTGGAAGGGCGCCTGCCGCAAGGTTAATGCACAAGCAGCTGCTCGCTTGCCAAGTAGGATTTTTTCTAATCATCGGGCTGCCTCAAGCGCCAATCCTAAAAGATGAGCATTTACTCGAATCCGGTATCATGGAGTCGAACATAGAATTCTAGCAGTGCATAATCACAGCATAAACTGCTTTGGAGCACGCAAGCAGAATGTAGAAAAGAACTGCTAGAAATAAGTGAGGAGAAAGTTTTTATATCGCTTTTGAAATTGCTTCAGCGAGATGGGTAACTATTTACTATGAAGGCGGTAACTCCTCCTCCTTGTTCTATTCGTCCATAGAAGAGGAGTTCTCTTTGTTGCAGTGGATCCTTTTTTATATATACTATATAAGAAGCGCGCCCCGCTCTCCAAGGAAATGAGCTAGATGACGTCACTTCAATACGAGAGACCATGCACCGTACTCGTGGGAGAGGGGAGGAGGGAACAATCAAACTTCTCGTATGGAAGAACTGGGGTGAAGTGAATGGTTATGTTTCCCGGGCTCTTAAAAGTGCGAAGGAAACAACCGAAGAGGTGGCGAGGAGACGGAGAGGCGAGGCGAAAAGACTGCAATAACGAGAGAAGGGGGAGAAACGGGAGAAAAAAAAAGTTACATGAAAATCTGGAGAACTGGGCTCGGCGCGGCGCTGCAGACATGAAAAATTACTTCGTTCGGCAGAATGGACAGCGGCGCAGAATGCCGCTCGCACACCCGGCCGACGAGTAAATATCGAAATAAATATCGAGAGGAAGGCGTATCTCGAGCGACGCACCTGGTCGGACGTTGTCAACCGTACAAAAGACGTTCCCTTGTGTTTATTGGCTTCCAGCAGAGCGCGGCGAATTGGACAGCGGACACTTCGCGAAAATAACTGCGCGGGACCGCTCATTACTAACAAAATCATCTTCTAAGATGCAAAACAAAGATCACAAAACACTATATAACGGCCCTCAGACCCAGACCTTTAATGAAATTGTATTTTAAAATTTATTTTTAGCAAGCTGGTAGTTGAGTGAATATGGTTTGGTATATTTTTCTTGCAAATAATTGTGAATTTGTGTAAATGGACTTTGTTTTATGGAAAGAAACTATGTAAATACTATTTAATATGTTCAAGGACAGTACAATGCAAGGAACATTAGTTAAAAGTTTGTAATTCCGAGTATTGAGGTGAGCTAAGATGTTTAGAGGGCAATTTGCTACGGTTTGGGCTGATTTATGTGGTTAATTTTGTGTGTAAATATCTTTAATTGTCATTCCTGTGCATTTTATAATGATTTGAATGATTTTCTATTAATTTTGATTATTTTTAATATGATTTTAATTGTTTAAGTACTGTTAGAATTCCAGAAACGTGCGTCGGAAATCTTCGAATTATTCTTGAATTTTCTGTGAAAGCTTATATAAGCCAACAGCGGAGACGAGTTTCAGTTCTAAGTATTCAGTTTCAAAGAGTTGTATTCACAGTTGTTGCTTGAACGTTATAATCGCTGGAGTATGTGTTTACGTTTGCACCTAGTATCTTTGGAGTTCGATTGCTTTAAGAAAAATAAAAAACAAACTTGAAAGTGTATCTTGAACTAGTTATTTCACATTACATTAATCCCTATCAACTAATTATTTAATTTAGATACAGAATCATACACACCAGTTAATTTCTGATGCATTTTGCTCGGAGAACATATACGTAGTAATATTCAAAGTCAGTAATTGAGAAACGAAAAAAAAACTCTTTGGCTTACAAAATATGTAATAAAATGTGTCTGTGTCCATAGAAGTTGCAAACTAAAAAGGAAGATTAGCTATTTGTGTCTGTGCACTGCTTTAATATGTTTTCAAACTAACCGAAAGAAATGTATGTGGTTCGTTTAAGACTCCATGTTAATTATTAAGAGGACTGTGCACTGGAGCGAGGTTGAGCCAAAATATTACAACATAAAAAAAAATCGTCGTTATGATCATTATTTGCTAACTCTCTAACTTGAGGTTGAACCGGGCATCCAGATTTGGGATTTCCATTGTTTCCCCAAATCACTCCAGGCGAATGGCGGGATGCTTCCTTCAAATAGGCCATGGCCGAATTCCTTCCCGTTCCTTGCCCCAATCCCATCCAGCCTCTAATGACCTCGCTGTCGACGAAAAAGAAATTGAGGTTGAACTGAAATATGTACATCACATCTTTAAAATTTCGAAGCTGTGATCGTTGTTTAATAACAATTCAATTTAGTTAAGTGAAGCGTTCAATTTGTCATTCTTGAGGGACTTTGGACTGTTTTCTTTCTTTCTACGAGTTTCAAAGTTATATTGCTGGTGGTAAATACCCCAACTATTCAACCGCAGCATTCACAGCCATGATACAAGAGGCCGAGACAACTACTTTCGAGTAAGAGTGAAAGCTGGCACTCGATTTCAGGCAAAAGGCTGTAGAAAAATTCGATTTTTTTAGGTAAAGGCTTCAGGGATTGGAATAAGTTACCAAGAGAAATGATAGATAATTTAGTAAAAAAGTTGAAAGAATTAAAAGTTGAAATTTGTAGAGGGCAACTGTAGGTGGTGCAGGAAAGGGGAAAAAGAGGGAAACTGCCACCGCAGCGTTCGCTCCATTCCAATTTTAATTAATTAAAAAAATCAATATGATGAAATAGATCCACTCAAAAAAGGGGTAATAATGTTCAACAAACTCCCCAAGGAATTAAAGTTGTTAAGTGGCGCTGAATTCAAAGGGAAACTAAAAGCTAACTTAGCCAATAAAGTCTCATATTCCATAAGTGAATTCTAATGTATTGATTTTCTGTTATAAACTTTAAATGTTTGTAAATGAGTAGTTATACTTAATAATATTGTTAGTGGAATTCTGAAGTAATAATAATTTATGTTGATGAAATTCTTAAATATTCATAAAAATAATATATGTATAAACATCTATGTGTTTAAATTCTGTACACTTTACAGTTAAGGAAGTAGTAAATAAATAAAAATAAGATTACGATAAATCAACTATGTTGATTCGTAGTTGTCTTCAGTCTTCTTTGTGTCCACATTTTTATTTATCATTTGCGGGTTCCTTTTCCTTTTTTTCCTGTATCCACTTTCTCCCACTGGTTATTTTTTCCTTCTCTCTTGAAAACCTGCTTTCTAGGTTTCCTCTTTATAATTTGTTCTGTCATAGTGTGTCTCTGTGTTTTTTATACTAACGTTCGCACAGAGTCAGTCACTGAATGGTAATATAATAATGTGGAAATAATTAAGCTGAAAAGTAGAAATAAATATCACTCGTATTTAAGAAGTCGTTATCATTATGGGCAATATGTTTTAAACATTTAAAAAAAAAAGCCAGATTCGATTTATAGAACTTCTTTTCTTTACAAAACTTCTTTGAAAATAATGTTAGCAGCTATGACGTGATTATGGTTTACGTTTTGACCGTATGTGTCTTAAACACACAAATATCACTGAATGCACGAACTCGTGTAAAAACAACGTATAACCGTCCATGCAAAAAAAAAAAAAAAAAAAAAAAAAAAAAAACGGATTCTACTAAATACAATCCTGCTCTTTAAAGTGTCTGACCTTGTTCTTTATTAGTGGTCATAACAAAGTTTACTTCTATTCGGAATTTTTTCCTTATCATATGAAATGGCACGGTTTGATTAGTAGGTGTTTCGTTAATGTGGGGTATGAGTATAGTTTTATCGTAGTGAATGAATTTGGCGGTGATGTACTCGCCTAAGTGAGTTACTACTAATATTAATATTATTAATATTTTTGTTTTAAATAATAACAGCATTTTCTTTCAAAGAAATTTATGAGGTGATAAACCGTAAGGATTTTAAGTAGTCCAAGAATGTCCAAGAATGTTATGGGATACAATTGAACGTTGTTTATTTCTTTATGTTAGACGGAATTGGAATTGAGGTTAACTTTTCCTCTCAAGGTAACAAATTTGAATTTACATATTCATTACTTGTTGTACAATCATCTTTTTTTGGACATAAAATCGGCGTTGAACAGAACTGCTAAAAATTTTGTTCATTGACTTCAGTGACATTGAATATGGTGGTAATGAATAATGATACTATCGTAATTATAATAACAATGAAGTTTCGGAATTATGATCTCTTCATTGCTGTAACCTGTCTGAAATTCTAAATTACCTTTACCCAATTTAAGTAACGTTTCAGTGAAAACAGGATCATCGTTCGCCCTCACATTTTGAGTCAACTAATGAATTCTAAGATGAGACGAAGAGGGCGATTGTTTAACTGTATTTTCGAGGATGGCTGTTCTAATAATTCCGTTTAATTCAGTTTATTATACGTTTATAACACGTTGGGAATGTTTATAATGATTAATGACATCAGTTTTTAATATGCTGATTTACTTCGGATTATTTGCGTGGTGATTAGACTAGCGTAAATAATGTAATTAATTTTTAATTAATTGTTTATTTTTAGTCATTAGTGGGGAGCGTAATCTTCAAAATTATGTCTTAATCATTAATTTTGATGAAGCACTAAGGGAGATTCGGCGTTCCGACAAAAAAATAAAAAATGAAAAAAAAAATAAACAATACATTTGAGAAACAATATTTATGGTGATCGAATAGCTGACTTCGTTTGATACGCGACAAGTGATTTCCACTAATCAAATTCTAATGTCTTGCGTTGTTGTCTGCACACGCTTCAGAACTGAAAAGCGAATCTGTTCAGTTCTGAACATAGATCAGGTTACCTGAAAGAAACGAAAAAGTTAGGTTTCTTACTTTATTGAAGCCGATAGTTTCACAACAGTTTCGTCGAAACGTGTATAACCTTTACTTGAGTTTTACGGTGAATACGTTACAAAGTTCGCCCGTACCAAATCACTGTGTGTAGTTTTGAGAGTACGCGGCGTTTGTTGTGTAATTACGACGCACATTGTTGCGCAATGATCCTTCCGCAGGTTCACCACCGGAAAAAAACAAAAAAAGAAAACCTGTTACGACTTTTACTTCCTCTAAATGATCAAGTTTGGTCATCTCTCCGGTATCATCGGCAACGGCGGAGCCGAGGCCGCGTACCAGTCCGAAGACCTCGCTAAATCATTCTTTACGTTCCCGCGGAGTTTCCTCCTCGGTACTCATTGGATACCAGGCTGAGTGGGCTTGGGCAGCCATTCCGGACGTTCAGCTTCGAGGAAAAATCCACAGACTCGTCGGGGATCGAACCCCTGACATCCGGGCCGCATCCGACGCTCCACCGTCTGAGCCAAGCAGTATGCAGAATCAACAATATGACTGCAATCGATCTTGATGGGAACCTCTGCCTTTTTCACACGTATAATTCCCTTAAGTACGTAGACCACACCGAGGATGCATTCGGCTGACATATGACGATTTCCAAACAGTGTTTTATGGTCACGACAGCAGCCAGACTTCTAAGCCTCTCTGCATGAACACGAATGGCTCATAAACGGATGGTGACAAAAGTAGCAACTAGGATGATTCCTAAGGATTCCGCGGCCGTCGTTGTTCATGATTAATGGATTTTCGGGGTATGCAGCGTTGTTTATTTCATAATCTCAGCTTTCGGTTGCCATCCTACAGCCTTCGTCAGAGATTTTATACTGACATTGCAATGAGCGCCAAGCTTCGCAGGGTTATAGGCCACTGTGAAACCATGGAGGAAGGAAGGTAGAGAAGACGAAATAACGCTTAATCAGTGTAACCTCATACAAAAACTCGTCTCCCACTGCGCGTGCGCGGCGGCCATAGGAATAACCCCAAAACATTGGGCTGTTTGCACTGTGTCTGCTGCTGAGAATATTTCATTTTCTAATATTATAAAGTTTTGTATAATGTGAAGTTGTGTTGCATACGGTTTCACAAACAGACAAGATAGGAAACAACCTGGAATAACGTTTCATAATTAAGTCACATTGTAATTATTTCTCTTGAAGTGTCTGATAGGTAACTGCAACATTAGGGCCTATGGTTATAAATTTATTTATTGCTCTCAATAGGAAAATGAGCTGTGCGAACTATGAAACTTGATGAAGTAAATGTTCTTGTTACCCGAAATTTAGTTCGCGATGCATTTCATATGTTTAGGTGTGTCTAAATAGTTTGATTTTGTAGCGGCAATATTAATGGAAATGTGGGTTAGTTGAAATGCAGCATGTACCAGAAGGGACAAACAGTTAATTATTAGTTGTTAGTAATTTGATAAGCACCATGTTAGTGACACAATGTGAATCGCGTATCGCAATGTATACTACTCCCATTTAAGTTTCTGACTTTTGGAGACAGCATATCTCGAGAACTAAATGAGATATAGATTTTTGTTATTGTTTACTTTCAATTTCTCTAGTCGTGTTACATAAGAATCTATTATCAGATTTGACTTTGGGGATATTTTTCTTGTGAATTTCAACCTAAAACACCTCACCTTTGTGACAGAATATCTCGAGAACTAAGCAAGATTTCGAAAATTTTTATTCTTTATTTTCGATTTGTCTTATCGTGTTACATAAGAATCTAATATCAAATTTGACCTTGGGGAAATGTTTCTTCTGAATTTCAACCCAAAACATCTCACTTTTGAGACAGTATATCTCGAGAACTAAGCAGGATATAAAAAAATAAATTAAAAAATATCCTTCATTTTTGGTCTGTCTCGTTTGTAACATAATAATCCTTCATCAAATTGTTGTGCCACGGTTGTCGTATGTTTCCCTTGAGGTTTTTGTGCCTATTCCCCTTGTTTCTACCGCCGACCAATATGGCGATCTCCCCACCCCACTTTTGCCTACCCGGCTTCACTCCAGTGCGTGGTGAAAGTTGCCTGCGTCGTCTCAATATATTCCTTCCTCCATGTGTGAAACAGGCAGCAGAAATTTTAAAGCATACCAACAACATCAACGAAGATAGCGACCTTTTACTCTGCGATGCTTGGCGCTCGTTGCTGTGTCAACGTAAACAGTATCTCTGACGGATGCTGTAGGATGGCAGCCGAAAGCTCATGTTATGAAATAAACAACGCGGCATACCCCGAAAAATCTACTAATCGTAGCAGCTAGGATGTTTCTATAGGTGCTCAGGATTCGAGGAGCTTCTTGAAGCCATTGTAGAGATGACGATACCATCTAACTGGTTACACATTTCCAGCTGACACGTCAACAAAGATAAAATCAGAGATGACTGGAGTACACTAATCAAATAATGAGATGTATGAGATGAGATTTTCTCCACAACTGGAGATGGAAAAGTGTGAAGTTACGGCCAGTGATAGTGCAGTCTGATAAGTGACAGATCTGAACTGAATGTGGGTTGCGTCCGCCGCAGCAGCCGGAGGGCGAGGCGAGGTGAGGTGAGGTGTATGTCAAATGGAAGGAATCAATACGGCTGCTTTACATGTGCAGCATTAAAACCTATCGACCGCCGCGGGGGCGCCTCGCCTCGCCCGGGCGACACACCTCCTCAAGGCGCAGCTCTGGCGCCGCAGTAGTCTTAAGACCTGCTATAAAACAAAAGACGACAGCGCCGTGAACAGCTTGCTCAGATCTTTTAATTGGTTCGGCATAATCTACTTCTTTAGTTCATCAGAACCAGCTCTGCTTGTTCAAGTTGTCGTAGAACCATGGGGGGGGGGGGGGGGGGGGGGAATGGGGAGGGTCATATTCGGATCCAGATTTTACATAAGAATCAGCACGATTGGTGTCAGGGCCAATTTTCATGTAGAGCACTGTAATGAACCTAATGAATGATTCCGGTAAAAGTAATTTGTTATGGCACAATTTTGCGATTTCTTAGTATACCCGATTGGCATCTCAATATCTGTAATCGATATCCCAGTCGAATTGATCGTCGTTTTAATTCTCAAGATGACTTATGTTATACCGACATGTCGCAGTTAATAACTGAGACCAAAGGAAATATTATCGGTTCGATTTCTTTTTGTTAGCTCTTGAAACTAAATAAAAAATTTCTTTTCGGAATAAACTCCTTCCTTCAGATGTTAAATAGATAGTTCCACAACTTTGCCTTCGGTTTATTAAAGGCTGAGAAATTCTGCTGCGACCCAGTTAGGAACAGGAGATCGCAAAAGGCCGGGACTACAGCGTTAATTTTCACGAGAGTAGGGTAATTATTGCTAGTTTTGGTCATAATTGCTTTTAATGATTTAATTGCCAGCGCTGCGGGCAGTTTATAGGGTGCCTTAACTGGGCGATGAGGAGAAATTTACAATAATTTGCAATAATTAGGGCCCATTATTGTAGGTCTGATGAGGCGAGCAGCGGGTAATTGCAGTCGCGGTACAGAGGTGGGCCAGTCATCAAGGAACACCTGTTTCTTCAGGTCGCACATGAGGGCCTCTGATACCTTGTTGACTGGAGGTGAGGCCGCATTTGAGGCGTATGTGAAAGTTTCTAGGTTCGGATTTTAAAAAAACTGTATGCTTGGTGGTCAGCAAACAAGGCAAATTAAAATTAGAACAGCATCAAATTGAACTATGCCGGCAAAATTACGTCACCTGATAATATGCCAATCCCAGAAACAAGCAACGGGATTAACACACCTGCACACTTCTATACTTCTGTTTCACAGATAACACGGGACAGAATTTTTTCTCATGCAGCAAATATTTATTTATGTAAAATCTACTTGCTCCGCATCCTATATGGATTAAAAGCTACAATACGAATTGAAAGGAACAACTGCTGGATTCAAACCACCGAAATTCCTCGGGTTCAGTATCCTCAACACCAGGCAAAACAAAATCGGAAAATATATGTCAGAAGGATTAAAAAAGTACGTCATAGCGCCTTTTATCGAAGCATCGACCGTACGGTATATCGGATCAGCTTTGTGAATGGATAAAGGATTTTCTAACTGGTCGGTCGCAATATGTCATCGTTGAAGGAGAAAGTTCTTCTAATCTAGATTAACCCAGCCAATAAAGGGCCAAAAACAGTGAATGTCGGAACTTTCTCTGGTAAAGCTGAATTTTCTCCCAGTAGTAGATCACTATTAGAGAGACATTTTTTCAAAAGTCCCCGACAATTCCAATGGAGCTTCCCCCCCTACCCCCCTTTAAGTTTAAAATGTAGAGTTTTTACGCAATCGCATATAACTTTTTTAACCAAAAGTTTATTAAGGTTATATTACTTACAGTTTTATTCCCTGATAAATATTCTACAACTTTTATAATAACATAATTTATGATATGTGCAGCAGTTTTCCCGTAAATTAACGAAATGTTGTAAAAAAAAATATTTTTTTGCCACCTATCTACGTTTTTGCAAAACCATATTATTATTCGTCACCAAATGAAAAAATGCTTGGAATGAAAGTTGTAGCTCATATATTCCTGAGTACATCGGTGTATAAACATACACAGTTATGTGTATTACTCTACTAGTAACATAGAAAACAGTAGCTGGGTTTTGAGCGCGTGAGCGCCCGGGAGTCGGCGGGCAGCGTGAGCCGGCCGCGCCCGTTGTGTATGAGGAAGAATAAAGGTGCTATAATTTCCAGAAATAATTTTTAATGCATTTAACAGCGTTCGTTTGATCTAACGTGTAGGAAAATCTTTATTAGCCCCTATATTTCATTACTTTTAGCATTGAATCAATTTAATGAGTGTTTAAATAATGTGAAAACGCTCAGCAGAACAACTAAGCTTTGGATAAATCTTCTTAAATGCATTGACCTCATAATGATGTTTATTTACGCAGAAAGATCCGGTAATTGGGACCTCCATTTAAGTACTACAATTGAAATGCTCCCATACTTTCACGCTGCAGGCCATCTGCCATATGCTAAATCCGCACATCTTTATGCACAAGAAATGACTAAACTTGGCTCTAAACTATCTCCACTAGAATTTGGTCTCTTTAAAGAACATTTCACTGTAAGAAGAACGGGGAAATACTGGACTGTGACGTGGACTGACATGTGCATCGAACAGGGTTCGATGCGTCCCATGAAATCCATTGGGGGCCTAACTCATGGACGAGGCATAACCGACAGCACTCTATCGAAATGGGTCCTCGGAACACAATTTTTCTTAAAAATTCATGATGCTGTGGAAGCTTATTTTGGGACAACAATTCAGTACAATGAGCAGCATGTTGAACTTCGCGTATCTAGACGAGAAAGAAATTTGTCGGACCTGCAAACATTTACAACATGGTTCCAAACACACAATCCTTTTACAAAACTATCAGGTGAATTAGTTTCATTGACATCTGGATTCGTGTGTGATGACTCAATAAACTGCGATGAAGCTTATGATGTCGGTCTCTCAGCCATAGCCAAAATGAAGGGAACTAACTTCCATGATATTAAACTTCACAGGAAGGATATGGTTAAGACTCAAGCAGTGCAGAAGTCAGCATTGGTACGATCAAAAGAAGTTTGTGTGAACTCCCAACAACTTTTTAACCGTATTTTGTGTGTGCGCGACAGTCCCGGAAAATTGAAGACTTACTTGGAATTCGAAATGACTCCTCGACCACCTGCTTTGTTTGATGATGTATCCTTACGAAAAGGAACAAAATCGTCACTGATGAAGGTATTTGAAGAAGGTGTCATCGACCGTAACGGACCAAAATGGTGCAACTTATCTTTTGGACGGGGGATGTCTTCAACACAAAGTAGCGTGGCCAAGAAATTGTTCCTATGGCGTCATCTTAGAAACTTACTGTTCATATGTTGTAAATAAATATGGATCTAATTCAATTGTAGTATTTGATGGTTATCCAGACGAGCCAACAACGAAAAATGAAGAGCAAAACAGAAGAGCAGCCAAAGATCTTCACCTGACATAGTATTTTGATGAAAACACAATTTGTGTTACTGGAAACGAGGAGTTTTTAGGAAATACTAGTAACAAGAGAAAACTGGTACTAGCTTTGGCATCTGAATTCAGAAAACGAGGACTACAAGTTGTTACAGCGGAAGATGATGCTGATGTGCACATTGTTATGACAGCAATTCAACAGCAGAGAAGTGACTGTAAGGTATTTGTCGTTGGAACCGATACCGACTTAATAGTATTACTTACGGCACTGGCTCCCGAAAGTACTTGTATATACTTCTGTAAAGAGATAGGGGGTGCAGTTCCATTAACAGTGTACTACAGAATCGCCACTCTCATAGAAAAGTTTGGAGATCAACGTCAGTTACTTCTGTTTTGTCACGCTATGACCGGATGTGATACCACATCCAGCATGTATGAATGGGCAAATTAAAAGCGATAGAATTGCTCTGATCGAAACCTGATATGCAGAATACAGCGAGGAAGTTTTTGGATGATTCTACAACAAGAGAGGACCTTCTGATTGCTGGTGAGAAATTTGTTTTATGTTTTTATGGGTTAGAGAAATATTCAAATCTGAATGAAGCCCGTTACTACAAGTTCTTGACAGTAACAAAGAAAAGTTCCCTAGATCAAATTTTCATCTAGCAACATTACCTCCAACGTCTGAGGCATGTCGTGAACATTCGCTGAGAGTATTTTTGCAAGTTCAAAAATGGTTGGGTAATACTCTTGATGCTACAAACTGGGGTTGGAAAATTGAAAACGTGAAATAAATGAGAGGTACCAAAAGATCACTGAACCAATTCCTACCTCGAAGCCATTTGCTCCAAACGAACTGCTGTACTTAGTGTCATGTTCATGTAAACAAGGATGCGGACAATACTGTGGATGTAGAAAAGTGAACCTGAGTTGCACTGCAATGTGTGAACACTGTAGTGGCTTATATTGCCTAAATTCACACCTGTATTCAGAAGAAGAAGATGAATTTCCTCATACAGATTAATATGTAACCGTTATCAAAGAGACATGCTTCTAAACATAAAATAAGTTTTATGAGTTACAATAATCATGACTTGTAAATATTAAATCGGTGTATATAATATGTGTGGTGGGTGGGAGGTCCGTGATGCTGTTTTAAAACACAAGTAATTTAAAACAGCTGCCGGTTTAGCCAGTCGGGACACGGCGGGTCCATAGGTAGTGGATAATGGAATGGCTTGATATAACAAGGCTAGGTTAAATCCCCCGAACCAAACTGGCATACAAATGTGTACAATAATTAATTATGAATAAAATTAAAATCTTTAATTCAAATATGTTACAATCAGAAAAACAAATTTTACTTCTCATATCACTCTAATGTTATTTTGATTATACACAAATATTTACTAAATTACAAATTAAAGGTCGACACACTATGGGCTAGTACGAGTATAAGTGTTAGAAATAGATGTTATAGTTACAGTATTAACTAATTGAATAGGCATATGAGGATAAGGCGTTTTTCGCCTACGCCCGCCGACTCACGAGCGCTCTCGCGCTCAAAACCTAGCTACTGTTTTCTATGTTACTAGTAGAGTAATACACATAACTGTATATGTTTATACACCGATGTACTCAGGAATATATATGCTACAACTTTATTCGAAGCATTTTTTTCATTTGGCGAAGAATAAAAGTATGGTTTTGCAAAAACGTAGATGGGTGGCAAAAAAATATTGCTTTTTTAAAACATTTCGTTAATTTACGGGAAAACTGCTGCACTTATCATAAATTATGTTATTATAAAAGTTGTAGAATATTTATCAGGGAATAAAACTGTAAGTAATATAACCTTAACAAACGTTTGTTTAAAAAGTTGTATGCGATTGCGTAAAACTCTACATTTGTAAACTTGAAGGGGGGGTAGGGGGGGAAGCTCCATTGGAATTTTCGGGGACTTTTCAGAAAATAATCCTCTCATCAAGGTCTATCACCCTTGAAAAAATCAGCTTTACCAGAAGGCGTTCCGACACAAAACCTTTATTGACTGGGCTAAGATGTTACATCGGGTGTATCTCAACGATGTGTAATAGGACCACTTCTTTTCTTAATTTTTATAAACGATCTCGGAGACAAAGTGAAAAGCCTTTTTAGATTGTTTGCTGATGATGCAGTTATTTATAGGGAAGTAAGAAATTTGGCCGATTGCTTAGAAATTCATCGTGATCTGGATGTTATTTTGGCTTGGTGCGCTGAGTGGCAACTTACTCTAAATTGTAAAAACTGCAAGACAATGAGCATAACTAATAAAAAGAATCAAATTGTTCAGAAATACGATTTAAACAATACAGTTATTGTTATGGTCGATTCAATGAAATATTTGGGAGTAACAGTGCAAAGGAACATGAAATGGGACATACATATTAATTCGTTAGTAGATAGAGCAAATTCTAGGCTGCGAATTATAGGTCGAATCTTGAAAAATTGTAATGAACAAACAAAGGAGATAGCGTACAAATCTCTTGTGCGTCCACATTTGGATTATTGTTGTGCCATTTGGGACCCGTTTCGTAAGGGGTTGATCGAAAGTATGGAGAAAGTACAGAGAAGAGCCGCTCGATCGTGACCGCTTGCTACAGTCCTTATGAAAGCGTCACAGAAACTGATTAGTAGACTAGGCTCGGAGTCTCTGGTGGATAGACGACACACGTTACGTTTAAACTTATTGTTAAACATGCGTACGCCAACATTCACTTTCTAGTGTAGTGAAATACTTCTTCCACCAACCTATCTGAGTCGGAAGGACAGGAAAGATATTATTAGAGAAATAAGGTGCTACACTGATTCTTATATGAATTATTTTTTCCCTCGTACCATTAGGGATTGGAATGCACAACAAAGAGATTAGCTTTGGTGCTGAGCACCCTCTGCCACCCACAATTTTGTGAATTGCAGAGTATATATGTAGATGTAGATGTAGATAGGCATCTTGGGACAATCAGGTCTCAGATGGTTTGGTCACATGATACCACTGGCGCCGAATATTGTATCTGTGGCTTATTTCGAAAAATCAATAACTGAAAAAACCAATGAGAAATAGCAAGAAATAGTTGGATGAACCTAGTATTAAAGAATCTGCTATTCGTTGCTCAGAAGATATTGGTACAGAAATGGTGGAAAAACACACGACTATGGTTTCACACACAGTCCGTTGAGTGGAAAATCGATGTTGATGATGAAAGATTGTGAAGTGACGGCACATAGTTCATATGATATGGACAGCCTGGGAGACCAGTGGTTAATCGGAACTAGGGATCGAGAGGCCCACGGTTTGAATTCCAGTGTCGGCAGGATTTTCCTGGCCCTCAAACTAAACTCGATATCTCACCTAACTTGTATTTGTGCAGTACGCTTATCTGTGCCCAGTAGTTTAGATTCCTCGCAAAGCTCTTTATCCAATACAATTAACGAATTTGGTGGAGTTAATCTGTTACCAAAAGCCATCAACATCCCTCGAATTCCTTCCTTAACAGCCAAGAGATAAATGAATTTCTCTAGTAATATGTTGGTGATTTTTTCGGCCCAAGTCCTTAGTTGCTATGATAACTGTTTTGTGGGTTCTTTCTGCCTTGCAACTAAACAAAATGCTTTTGATGGCATACGCGTTTCGCCTTTATTCAAGGCATCATCAGTGCCCTAGATAAACATATATACACATATATATACAATGCTGTTGTTTGATTTTTGTACAGTTTCTAAAAAATATTAAGTGGGTACTTACAGTTTTTATATGTTCATTAACACGTACAAGTTCGTGTTTCCATACCAGCTACTCTTTTTGCACTATCACTACTGTCCCAAGTTTGTGTAGGCTGCATTTTAGGTAATTTCACCGGCCACGAACTGTATATATAGTTATTTGTTGTTGTTGACATCGAAAAGTCGTGAGCCAAAGATTATGTGTTGTGTAACTATTTGTTATTTTGAATCTGCGGTCATTAGCTGTGTGTATTTTGTGGCGGTATGTTTGATTATGGCGATTGAATAAAGGCGAAACGCGTATGCCATCAAAGCATTTTGTTAGTTGAAAGGCAG
>CM061920.1:18461310-18479547 GCA_031002005.1 Vandiemenella viatica | reverse complement strand
AGCTCTCGCTTGCCCTCACTCTCCTATCCTTACTGGCCTTCGCCAAAGATAATCTGCGACGGTATCTCGACTCAACATATTAATCTTTGATTCACCTTGAAAAATTACCACTACTAATTGTGTTTCACATACCAATTGAGGTGGTTCTTATTCTTACAGTTCGAATATGTATGTTGGTAGCTTAGTGTAGAAATCTCTCTTCTCCACTAATCCAAACTCTGTAGGCCCTGCATAGTGCCTGCATAGTTCATGATTGGACAGGTGGAACCCTCCATGATGGGTAAAATAACTAACTTGAAACCAATCAAATACTGCAATTTTCTTAGTGACACTGTGGTAGTATTGCTGCCGCCAACTATAATGTATTAAAAGGCGGAGATTTTAAGTATCTGGTTTAGTAAGACCATTAGGGACTAATGATTCAGGAATGGCAGGGTTATAAATTGGAGAACGAGCTTATCCACACAGTAGAAGTGAATAGATGAAAAAATTTGAAATTAATCTTGAGGACATCATGAAGGAACTAAGAAAACTAAAAAAGTATAAAGCGGCTGGTGTAGAGGATATTACGGATGTCTTAAAGATAGGGTAATGTGACATTGTACCGTACCTTCAACGTTATTTAATTTGAGGCTGGATACTAGATGTTTACCAGAGGACTAGATGATAAACAGCGTCGAAATTAAGGCCAATCAGTTTGACATCAGTGGTAGGCAAAGTAATGGAGAGATTGATATGCAACCACATCAGAATAGTCTGTGAGGAGCGTAAGTGGTTTTCAACTCAACAACATGACTTTAGGCAAAGGTATTCGTGCGAATATCAGTTTAGTAGACTATATGCAAGAAATTTCGGATGTAAGGGAGGTTAAATTAATAGTGTAGCACTAGATCATCAAAGGCTTTCGGCGGAGGGAGCCATAAAATTGTGCTAAATAAGGTAAGGATATTGGAATTGGTGATGTGATTTTCTGGGTAAAAGAATTTTTAAAAGATAGTAAGCAAAACGTTAGAGTTTGAAATGCAGTATCAAATGAAATGGAAGTAAAAATGGGAGTGCCACAGAGTAACGTATTAGGACCGTTGCTATTAGTTATTCTAATGAATGATTTTGTTGATGGTTTACGATCAGATATTAGGATGTTTGCATAAGACATAATGCTATATAATAGGATCAAAAATGGTAGAATTCTGTGAAAAGCTGCAAGGTGATCCGGACAGGATATCTAGTTGGGTTGGTAAACAAGGTATAAAAATGAATGCAAAGAAGAGTCAGGTTATCAGGTACGCAGATGAAAAAGTAAATGCCGATTATGATTATAAAGTGAGAAAAGAATTGCTTGTTGAAAACTTGAAATGTAAATACCTTGGGCATAATAATTGACATCAAACTCAACCGGGCAGTACAGATTGGACAGGTAGGAGGTAAACGAAAACGCTCATTTATTTATCTTATGGCCACAGCACATAATTAATAATACAATTATATACAATTGTTTCTCACTAATAAAAATGTAAGATTAAATTATAATTAAAATTCAAAATCGACATGGTGAAGTTAATGTAGAGCTTCGTTTGAAATATCTAGTAAGTCAATCGGTGATCCCCTGAAGGCTCGAAGGGGGCAATCAAAGGTCACGTGACGGATGGTTTGTTTTTCCTCACCACAGTCGCAATTCGGTACAGACTGAAGTAGTTCTGCCATGGCCAGACCTAACTCTGTTGAGAGTGGTCCAGGTCTTGCGAGGAAGGTCGAGTCCCTTTAGTGCCTGTTGATTATCGAACAGGGAGTGCCATTCTCGTTGGGCTGAGGCTATCCAATCCAATTTCCATGCTTCTCTCCAGATAAAATTATTAGATATAATCTGTTTTACAGTTTTTATGCTTGGACCTCTTTATTTAAGTCTCTGAAATTGGGTTACCATGTCGTTGAGGATGGGCTGATCAAAGTTATGACAGATCTTCTTATATTGAGCAATTTAAAGTTGAAATTCGCAGAGGGCAGAAGTAGGCGCAAAAACGAAAAGGGAAAAATGAGTGTGTAGGGAAATTGCCACCGGAACAAGCCTTCCATCGCAATTAAATTAGATTCCAATAATAGTGCAGTGCCGGATATGGAGGAGGGGACAGAGGGCATCCCGGGCACTTGTTTGACGGGGCAGAAATCTCAAAGTTTTTTCCCCGGTTCGAAAAATTCATAGATCTGTCACTGCAATAGTGATATTTAGATGCATAATGAGCATTGGCTTTAGAACCAATGATCATTTGCAACAATTTCATCTATGATAACCAATGCTACAATTAGGGAGGGAGTGATGTCTCAGTTATCTTCAAGAGTACAAAATCCCTCACGATCGTTTATGATTATCGGTTCTCTGGATTGTCAATCTTCAAAATATAGAAGTAACACGTTAGTAAAAACAGACTATGTTGTGACTAGGTGCATATCAGTGCAAAGCACTTGTAGTATGTCTCGTGGTGGGTCACTGTGGCATGCTCTTTAAGTGCCTCGAACTGCGTCAATACAAGCCTAATTGCTCAATCTACCAGGTCTTTATTCGACTGTCTGCGTTACCGACTTTGATGTAGAGAAAAAAATCAATATCGAGAAATTCTTTAGATTCCACATACATGGCGGATGGACGATAAAGTGTCATCCTGCTATTCAATAGGAGGTGGGTTCAAGCCTAATTCCCATGGCTGATTTCATTTCCGTTCTATATTAGTCTCCAACATCAGCGACCCGAAAAGACCTTTGCTTAAAAAATGTGTATTATACGTTATCAACTCATATTGCAGTGTATTGCTATACTACATTTAAATATTTGCGAGAAAATGAATTCCTAGCTCGGACAGGTGGACGGTGCACACAAAAGGCAATTGTGCTGTCCAACCTTGTTGTGGAATGTGACCTTGGGGCGGGTGGCAGGTGAGAGTCGGTAGTGGATTGAGAGCTGTGTGATGTAGTGCATGGCTAGCTGGCAAAGCAGAACTTGATGTGGGGTGACTAACGTTGGTACCGTCTACGGTGGTGCTTTTATGTTACATGTCGTCATCGGAGTCGAGGACGGTCTCCGACGGCCAGCCGATTGGTCATCGCCTCGGAATACTGCGGGAACCACACTCGGCGCCTTCTGTGAAATGGTAACTCTACAGAATTGTTGATGATCACAGCAAACCGTTGACGTATCGATAAACCCAGTGTCGCCCTAGAGACTCTCATCGCCCCGCTGAGCGTAATGAACGGACATATAAAAACCCCTGTGAGCTAATGTAAATTGAACGTATTGGATTACGAGATGTTTGTTTAATTGTACATGAAGACTAATTTTGTATTAAATATTAATTTCAAACGGAGGTACAACGGTGTTGACGACATGTATAGTAACAAACATCCCGATTCCCCATATCAGAAATTCTAGTCACTAATGAAATTTTATTGATAAAATAATTAAATTAAAAAGTAATATAATTCTTACCAAGAGGGAGTACAAGGTGTACACCTCATTATCTCACGTCTCTCACTAGCAAAATATCAAAACATTCTTCTTGTCCGAACCATCACCCATCATTAGTATTTATTCTGACTTGTAGAGTTTCGGTTTGTTAATAGCAATTACGTCCCGTAAGCTCTGGGAAGTTGTCAGATGCGAGGCGTTCACAGCGCCATGTCCTAACTCTGGGCACTCACGGCATTGCATGTGACACGGAAAATAATCGTTCCGTTTTTTTTGTTTGAAAAGCAGAAATTCTCACTCAACCAATAAGTTTGTGGTTCATCTGATCTGATGAAAGTGGTTTCAAATTTAATTTCGGATGCGGCTGTGTTTCTATGAAGTTTTCCCACAGAATCCTTGCATCTCTAACGAATTGTCTGTAGTCCGACTGTTGTAGGAAGCACGAAGTTTGCTATAGGAGTTAGTTCTTTCATTTTCTTCACTTCCTACTTACCTGTGAACCCAAAACATACTTAACTCCCATCCTTTTGTAACCAGAACTTGACGTCTGAATTATATGTCTCGGATTCAGGAAGTAGCTATATTGGCATCAAACCGATACTAGCGTCCTTCCGTGTAAGTGACCATTGTTTCTCCCTTTTTTCAGTTTTCGATATCTGGGGAGAAAAAATTTACAATTTGACCAATCCAGATGACTTGCAAGCCGTGTATACTCGTTTATTTGACGACAGAAGACATGATGCCCCAGATTCTTCAGATGATGAGGATAGTGACAATGGTGAGTGCAAACAAATAGAAGAAAGGGAAGTAGATTCTGAAATTGAGTTAAGTGGAGAATCTAGTGAGGAAGAAGATCCAAATAACGATGAAAATTTTTACATTGCTCATGAGAAAAAAAGGTGACTAATGAATGGAGGTGGGATAAACACCCAATGGACACTAGAAAACGACGAGGAAAACACAACATTTTGATGCATCCTCCCGGTACCATCGCACCTGCGAAAAATATTTTTGGTATTTAGATACGTGGAGCTGTTTTGTCAATAATGATACTATCAAAAAATTTGTGGTGTGTACTAACAAATACATATCTTTCAATTCAGGCAAACTTTACGAGAGTAAAGGATGCCAAATTTACCGATCCGATCGAAATCAAAGATTTTACTGGACTTTTATATCTGGGAGGATATAAGAAAGGATCACTAAAGTACCAAAAAAAAAAATTGCTGTTTCTAACGCCTGATACTTGCGCCCTGAAGTGTGACTTTTGGAAGGGCGCCTGCCGCAAGGTTAATGCACAAGCAGCTGCTCGCTTGCCAAGTAGGATTTTTTCTAATCATCGGGCTGCCTCAAGCGCCAATCCTAAAAGATGAGCATTTACTCGAATCCGGTACATGGAGTCGAACATAGAATTCTAGCAGTGCATAATCACAGCATAAACTGCTTTGGAGCACGCAAGCAGAATGTAGAAAAGAACTGCTAGAAATAAGTGAGGAGAAAGTTTTTATATCGCTTTTGAGATTGCTTTAGCGAGATGGGGTAACTATTTACTATGAAGGCGGTAACGCCTCCTCCTTGTTCTATTCGTCCATAGAAGAGGAGTTCTCTTTGTTGCAGTGCATCCTTTTTTTTATATATAAGAAGCGCGCCCCGCTCTCCAAGGAAATGAGCTAGATGACGTCACTTCAATACGAGAGACCATGCACCGTACTCGTGGGAGAGGGGAGGAGGGAACAATCAAACTTCTCGTATGGAAGAACTGGGGTGAAGTGAATGGTTATGTTTCCCGGGCTCTTAAAAGTGCGAAGGAAACAACCGAAGAGGTGGCGAGGAGACGGAGAGGCGAGGCGAAAAGACTGCAATAACGAGAGAAGGGGGGAGAAACGGGAGAAAAAAAAAGTTACATGAAAATCTGGAGAACTGGGCTCGGCGCGGCGCTGCAGACATGAAAAATTACTTCGTTTCGGCAGAATGGACAGCGGCGCAGAATGCCGCTCGCACACCCGGCCGACGAGTAAATATCGAAATAAATATCGAGAGGAAGGCGTATCTCGAGCGACGCACCTGGTCGGACGTTGTCAACCGTACAAAAGACGTTCCTTGTGTTTATTGGCTTCCAGCAGAGCGCGGCGAATTGGACAGCGGACACCTCGCGAAAATAACTGCGCGGGACCGCTCATTACTAACAAAATCATCCTCCAAGATCACAAAACACTATATAACGGAACTCAAACCCAGACCTGTAATGAAATTGTATTTTAAGAATTATTTTTAACAAGAGAGAAGTTGAGTGAATATGGTTTGGTATAGTTTTCTTGCAATTAATTGTGAATTTGTGTAAATGGACTTTGTTTTATGGAAAGAAACTTAATATGTTCAAGGACAGTACTATGCAAGGAACATTAATTAAAAGTTTGAAATTCCAAGTACTGAGATGAGCTACGATGTTTATAGGACAATTTGCTACGGTTTGGGCTGATTTATGTGGATAATTTTTGTGTAATTATCTTTAATTGTCATTTCTGTGCATTTTATAATGATTGTGAATGATTTTGTATTGATTTTGATTGTTTTTAATATCATTTTAATTGTTTGAATAATGTTAGAATTCCTGAAACGGCCGTCGGAAGTATTTTAATCATTCTGGAATTTTCTGTGAAGTCTTATATAGGCGATCGGTAGAGACGAGTTTGAGTGTTCAGTTCTGCGTTCAGTATTCAAAGAGTTGTATTCAAGTATAATCGCTGGAGCATGTGTTTACGTTTGCACCTAATATCTTTGGAGTTCGATTGGTTTAACAAAAATAAAAAACAAACGTGAAAGTGTATCTTGGACTAGTTATTTCACATTTAAATAATAAAACGAGATACCTATCAACTAATTATTTAATTTAGATACAGAATCATACACACCAGTCAATTTCTGATCTACTAAATGTTTTCCTGGGAGAACAGATAGTTATATTCAAAATCAATAACTCAGAAAAAACTCTTTGGCTTACAAAAGATATATTAAAATGTGTCTGTGTCCACAGACGTTGCAAACTAAAAAGTAAGATTAGCTATTTGTGACTGTGCACTGCTATAATACGTTTGCAAACTAACCAAAAGAAATGTATGTGTTTCGTTTAAGGCTTCATGTTAATTATTAAGAGGACTGTGCACTGGAGCGAGGTTGAGCCAAAATATGGACAACATTTTTTTAGTAAAAAAATCGTCGTTGTGAGCGTTATTTGCTAAATCTCTAACTTGATGTTGAACTGAAATATGTACATCGCATTTTTAAAATTTCAAAGCTGTGATTGTTTAACAATTCAATTCACTTAAGTGACTGCGTTCAATTCGCCATTCTTGAGGGACTTTTAACTGTTTTCTTTCTTTCTACGAGTTTCAAAGTTATACTGCTGGTGGTAGATACCCCATGTAAAACTAAACAAGCGCAGAGAGTGATGGGATGTACGAGGGAAGTAAAGGAAATGGGTTACAAAACTTTGGTCAGACCATTGCTTGAATATGATAGTGTGGGACCGAAATTTTGAGTATCAAATACAGAAGTTGCAGAGGGTGCAAAAAAAGACAGCTAGATTTGTTTCTGCAAATTATCGCAGAATGCAGTCAGTAACAGATATGAAAAAAAGAGCTTGAATCGGATTCATTGCAAGACAGGAGGAGGGTAAAGAGGGTCATGGGAGTGTACAAGGCGTATAATGGTGTTCAGGAATAGAAATATATTGCTGTAGGTATGAAAAGTAGTGTTTTGAAGGGAAAAGATGACCATGACCACAAGCTGCACTCGATTTCAGGCACAAGAGTGTACCTAAAAAAGAGAATTTTCCTGAAGGAATAAGTTACCAAGAGAAATGATGAATAATAATTTACCAAAAACGTTGAAAGAATTTAAAGTTGAAATTTGTAGAGGGCAAATGTAGGTGGTTGCAGGAAAGGGGAAAAAGAAGAAAACTGCCATCGCAGCGTTCGCTCCATTTCAATTTTAATTAATTAAAAAACCAATATGGTGAACTAGGTCCATTCAAAAAAGGGGTAATATTGTTCCCCAAGGAATTAAAGTTGTTAAGTGGCGTTGAATTCAAAGGGAAACTAAAAGCTAACCTAGCCCATGAAGTCTTATATTCCGTAAGTGAATTCTGATGTATCGATTCTCTGTTATAAACTTTAAATGTTTGTAAATGAGCTTAAACGAGTAGGTATACTTAATAATACTGTAGTGGTATTCTGAAGTAATTATAATTTATGTTGAGGAAATTCTTAAATATTAATAGAAATAATATATGTATAAGCATGAATAAGTTTCAATTCTGTACACTTTACAGTTAAGGAAATAATAACTAAATAAATAAGATTACGATAATTCAACTATGTTGACTCTTAGTTGTCTTCAATCTTCTTTGTTTCCACAGTTCTTTTATCCTTTGCGTGTACCTTTTCTTCCTGTATCCACTTCCTTCCACTGGTTATTTTTTCCTTCTCTCTTGAAACTCTGCTTTCTGGGTTTCCTCTCTAAAATTTGTTCTGTCGTAGTGTGTCTCTGTGTTGATTGGTTGCTAATTTTTTATACCAGCGACTCGTGCGGATATTTCGCACAGTGTCAGTCACCGAATGGTAATAGAATAATGTGTAAATAATTAAACTGAAGAGTAGAAATAAATCTCACTCTTATTTAAAGAAGTCGCTATCATTATGGGCAATATGTTTAAAACACTTTTTTTTAAAAAAAGTGGTTATAATAGATGTTGACTTTGCCAGATGCAATTTTTTTTGAACTTCTCTTCTCTTCAAAACTTCTTTGAAAACAATGTTAGCAGTTCTGATGTGATTATGGTTTACTTTTTGACCGTATGTGTATTAAACACTGAATGCATGAACTCGTGTAAAAGCCACGTATAACTGTCCATGCGAAAAAAAATAGATTCTAGTAAATACAGTCCTGCCCTTTGAAGTGCCTGACTTTGTGCTTTATTAATGGTTACTTCTATTCGGAATTTTTTCCTTATCATATGAAATGGCATGGTTAGATTAGAAGGTGCTACGTTAATGTGGGGTATGAGCATAGTTTTATCGTACTGAATGAATTTGGCGGTGATGATGTACTCGCCTAAGTAAGTTACTACTAATATTCAATATATATATATAAAAATAGGCGTGTGTTTTCATATATATCACTTTTCAGCCACCACTACCTAGCACAGATCACTGGTCTTTGTGTGTGGAAGTAGCATGGAATTTCCTGTCGTGCACAACGTTGGCCGAATGTCGATAGCTGTGGGGATGTGGGAGATATGATGATTAAAGTTGGCCAATGCAGGGCGTTTTCATATTTCGACCAAAAATTTGTGTCTTCTTATACTTCTCTTTCCTGCCACAACTACATAGCATAGACCAATGGTGTTTGTGTGTGGTAGTAGAATCGTGTCTCCTGTCGTGCACTATGGTTGTTAGATGTCGGTAGCTATGGGGGTGTGGGAGATATGGGGGTTGAAAGTGGTCGACCTGCGTCAATTTCATATTCCTGCCAAAGACGCATGTGTCATGGTGTATCACTTTTCAGCGAAAACTATCTATCGCAGATCACTGGCGTTTGTGTGTGGTAGTAACACAGAGTCACCCATCGATCACAACGGTGGCTGAATTTCGGTAACTGTGGTAGTGTGTGGGATATGGCGGTTGAAAGTGGTAGATCAAGGATATTTTCGTATTTCATTCAAAGACATGTGTGTCCGTAAATTTTACTTTGCTGCCTGAACTACATAGCGCAGATGACTGGCATTTGTGTGTGGTAATAGTATCGCGTCTCCCATCGTGCACTATGGTTGTTAGATGTCGGTAGCTGTCAATACAAATTCTCTACAAATACGAACGAAGTCGTGGGTACCAGCTAGTATTATTAATATTTTTGATTTAAATAATAACAGCATTTTATTTCAAAGAAATTTATGAGGTTATCAACAGTTCGGATTTTAAGGAGTCCAAGAATTTTATGGGATACAATTGAACGTTGTTTATTTCTTCATGTTAGACGGAATTAAACGTTTTCCTCTCCAAGTAACAAATTTGAAATTACGTATTCACTACTTGTTGTGTAATCATCTTTTTTCGGACATAAAATCGGCGTTGAATAGAACTGCTAAACATTTTTTTCATTGATTTCAGTGACACTGAATATGGTGGTAATGAATAATGATACTATCGTAATTATAATAACAATGTTTCGTAATTATGATCGCTTCATTACTGTAACATGTTTGAACTTCTAAATTACCTTTACCCAATTTAAGTAACGTTTCAGTGAATACGGGATCATCGTTCGCCCTCACATTTTGAGTCAACTAATGAATCCTAAGATGAGAACACGAGTGCGATTGTTTAACTGTATTTTCGATGATGGCTGTTCTAATACTTTGGTTTAATTCAGTTTATAACACGTTGGGATGTTTATAATGATTAATGACCTAAGTTAAGTTGATTTACTTGGGATTATTTGCGTGGTGATTACACTTGCGTAAAAAATGTAAACAAATGCGACCAACAGCCTTCATGTTATTCAACTGTCAGCAGATGGCGCCTTCTGCATTCTTCACGCAAATAGGTTTTTATATAAAAAAGTTTTTAAATTAAATTTTTTCAATTAAAACTTTAATTTGAATCAATTGTTTATTTTTCGTCATTAGTGGGGAGCGTAATCTTCAAAATTATATCTCAATCATTGATTTTGATGGAGCACTAAGGGAGATACGGCGTTCCAACAAACAAACAAAAACAAAAAAACAAAAAAATGAGTAATAATATTTATAGTGATTGAGAATAGCTTCGTTTGATACGCGACAAGTGATTTCCACTATTCAGATTCTAATGTCCTGCGTTGTTGTCTGTATACGCCTCAAAACTGAAAAGCCAATCTGTTCAGTTTCGAGCATAGATCAAGTTACCTGAATGGAAAAGTTAGGTTTGTTACTTTATTGAAGCCGATAGTTTCACAACAATTTTTGTCGAAGTTAGTGCTTTTTACGTGTATAGCCTTTACCTGAATTTTACGGTGAGTACGTTATAAAGGTAAAGTTCACGGAGTTTCTACGTCACTAGCCGCTTCCCGCAGGATTCATAGAGGTAGCTCCACACTCCCATTACAACCGTTGGCACTAGAATGGATGTGGCGGGATCAGCTCCACGTTGCAGCCGTTCTTTACCTTCCTCCACGGTACTCATTGGATAGCAGGCTGAGTGTGCCTGGGGAGCCGTTTCAGGCATTCAGCTTCAAGGAAAATCCACAGATTCGTCGGGGATCGAACCCCTGACATCCGGGCCGCGTCCGACGCTCCGCCGTCTGAGTTAAGCGGTAAGCAGAATCAACAATATGACTGCAATCGATCTTGGTGGAAACCTCTGCCTCTTTCACATTATAATTTCCTTAAGAACGTTCACCACACCGAGGATGCATTCGGCTGACATATGACGTTTTCCTGACAGTGTTTTCTGGTCGCGACAGCAGTCAGAGCTCTAAGCCTCTCTGCGTGAACACGGATGGCTCATAAACGGATGGTGACAAAAGTAGCAACTAGGATGATTCCTAAGGATTCCGCGGCCGTCTTTGTTCATGATTAATAGATTTTCGGGATATGCCACGCTGTTTATTTCATAAAATCAGCTTTCGCCTGGCATCCTACAGCCTTTGTCAGAGTTACTGTTTATATTGACATAGCAACGAGTGCCAAGCATTGCAGGGTAATAGACCGCTGTGAAAACAAGGAGGAAGGAAGGTAGAGGGGACGAAATAACACTAAATCTGTGTAACCTCATATAAAAACTCGTCTCCCACTGCGCATGCGCGGCGGCCATAGAAATAGCCCCAATACATTGTGCTGTTTGCACTGTGTCTGCTGCTGAGAATATTTCATTTTCTAATATTCTGAACTTTTCTGTAATGCCAAGTTGTGTTGGATACTGTTGCACAAACAGACAAGATAGGAAACAACCTGGAATAACGTTTCATAATTGAGTCACATTGTAATTATTGTTCTTGAAGTATCTGATAGGTAACTGCAACATTAGGGCCTATCGTTACAAATTTATTGATTGCTCTCAATAGGATAATGTCGTTCTCTAATATTTGTTGGTGTAGTGTAGACAATCAGCATATGTTACTACTATGCACATAAAAGGCTAGCCTTATTGTAAAGAAATGTTAGTAGTCTAATTTAAGCGGGTCAAGTTTACATTGCGATACAATGAACATGGTATTCTGCGTGCTTTAGTCCATTTCAGTTTACACTGAAAGTGTACGATGAAATTAATTGTGATAATTTGTGCTGTGCGAACTATGAAACTTGAAGTAAACGTTGTTGTTACCTGAAATTTAGTTCGCGATGCATTTCACGTGTTTAGGTGTGTCTCCATAGTTTGATTTTGTAGCGAGAATATTAATGAAAATGTGGGTAGGTTGAAATAAAGTCTGTACCAGAAGGGACAAACAATTTATTATTAGTTGTTAGTAATTTAATAAGCACCATGTTAGTGCCACAACGTGTATCGCAATGTATACTACTCCCATTTAAGTTTCTGACTTTTGGAGACAGCATATCTCGAGAACTAAACGAGATATCGAAAAATTTTATTGTTTACTTTCAATTTCTCTCGTCGTGTTACATAAGAATCTATTATCAAATTTGACATTGGGGATATTTTTCTTCTGAATTTCAATCTAAAGCATCTCACTTTTGAGACAGTAGGGCCTATATCTCGAGAACTAAGCGATATTTAGAAAAATTTTATTCTTTATTTTCGATTTTTCTCGTCGTGTTACATAGAATCTGACACCAAATTTGACCTTGGGGAAATGTTTCTTCTGAATTACAACCCAAAACACCTCACTTTTGAGGCAGTATATCTCGAGAACTAAGCAGGATATCAAAAAATAAATAAATTAAAAAAATTATTCTTAATTTTTGGTCTGTCTCGTCAGTTACATAATAATCCATCATCAAATTGTGGCGCCACGGTTGTCGTATGTTTCCCTTGAGGTTTTTGTGCCTATTCCCTGTGTTTCTTCGGCCGACCAATATGGCGATCTCCCCACCCCACTTTTGTCCACCCGGCTTCACTCCAGGGCGTGGTGAAGGTTCCCTGCGTCGCCTCAATATATTCCTTCCTCCATGTGTGAAACAGGCAGCAGAAATTTTAAAGCATACCAACAACATCAACGAAGATAGCGGCCTTTTACTCTGCGATGTCTGGCGCTCTTTGCTGTGTCAACATAAACAGTATCTCTGACGGATGCTGTAGGACGACAGCCGAAAGCTTAGGTTATGAAATAAACAACGTGGCATACTCCGAAAAATCTACTAATCATAGCAGCTAGGATGTTTTTATAAGTGCTCAGGAATCGAGGAGCTTCTTGAAGCCATTGTAGAGATGACGATACCTTCTAACTGGTTGCACATTTCCAGCTGACACGTCAACAAAGATAAAATAAGAGATGACTGGCGTACACTAATCAAATAATGAGATGTTTGAGATGAGATTTGCTCCACAACTGGAGATGGAAAAGTGGGAAATTACGGCAAGTCATAGTGCAGTCTGATAAGTGACAGGTGGTAGACGATCTGAACTGAATGTGGGTTGCGTCCGCCGCAGCAGCCGGAGGGCGGGCGAGGTGAGGTGAGGTGTATGTCAAATGGAAGGAATCAATACGGCTGCTTTACATGTGCAGCATTAAAACCTATCGACCGCCGCGGGGGCGCCTCGCCTCGCCCGGGCGACACACCTCCTCAAGGCGCAGCTCTGGCACCGCAGTAGTCTTAAGACCTGCTATAAAACAAAAGACGACAGCGCCGTGAACAACTTGCTCAGATCTTTTAATTGGTTCTGCATAATCTACTTCGTTAGTTCGTCAGAACCAGCCCTGCTTGTTCAAGTTGTCGTAGAACCATGGGGGGGAAATGGGGAGGGTCATATTCGGATCCAGATTTTACATAAGAACCATCACGATTGGTGTCAGGCCAATTTTCATGTAGAGCATTGTAATGAACCCTATGAATGATTCCGGTAGACTTTACACTGTTTTTGTTTCCAGTTCTTATATTTTTGACATAATTAAAAGTAATTTGTTATGGCACAATTTTGCGATTTCTTAGTATACCTGATTGGCATCTCAATATCTGTAATCGATATCCCAGTCGAATTGATCGTCGTTTTAATTCTCAAGATGACTTATGTTATACCGACATGTCGCAGTTAATAACTGAGACCAAAGGAAATATTATCGGTTCGATTTCTTTTTGTTAGCTCTTGAAACTAAATAAAAAAATTCTTTTCGGAATAAACTCCTTCCTTCAGATGTTAAAAAGATAGTTCCACAACTTTGCCTTCGGTGTATTAAACGCTGGGAAATTCAGCTGCAACCCAGTTAGGAACAGGAGATCGCAAAAGGCCGGGACTACAGCGTTAATTTTCACGAGAGTAGGGTAATTATTGCTAGTTTTGGCCATAATTGCTTCTAATGATTTAATTGCCGGCGCTGCGGGCAGTTTATAGGGTGCCTTAACTGGGCGATGAGGAGAAATTTACAATAATTTGCAATAATTAGGGCCCATTATTGTAGGTCTGATGAGGCGAGCAGCGGGTAATTGCAGTCGCGGTACAGAGGTGGGCCAGTCATCAAGGAACACCTGTTTCTTCAGGTCGCACCTGAGGGACTCTGGTATCTTGTTGACCGGAGGTGAGGCCGCATTGGAGGCGTATGTGAAAGTTACCAGGTTCGGATTTTTTAAAAAAACTGTATGCTTGGTGGTCAGCAAACAAGGCAAATTAAAATTAGAACAGCATCAAATTGAACTATGCCGGCAAAATTACTTCACCTGATAATATGCCAATTCCAGAAACAAGCAACTGGATTAACACACCTGCACACTTCTATACTTCTGTTTCACAGATAACACGAGACAGAATTTTTTCTCAGGCAGCAAATATTTATTTATGTAAAACCTACTTGCTCCCCATCCTACATGGATTAAAAGCTATAACACTGATTGGAAGCAACAACTACTGGATTCAAACCACCGAAATTCCTCGGGTTCAGTATCCTCAACACCAGACAAAACAAAATCGGAAAATATATGTCAGAAGGATTACAAAAGTACGTCATAGGTATCTTGGGACAACCAAATCTCAGATGGCTTGGTTACACTATACCAATGGCGCTGAATATTCTGTGGCATATTTCGAAAAATCAATAACTGAAAAAAACAGGAGGAATACCAAGAAATAGTGGGATGAAGCAAGTATCAAAGGATCTGGCTATTCGCTGCTCAGAAGATAGGGTACAGAAATGGTGGAAAAACAAGCGATTATGAGTTCATTAACACACACAGTCCGTTGAGTGGAAAATCGATGTTGATGATGAAAGATTGTGAAGTGACGGCACATAGTTCATATGATATGCTCAGCCTGGGGGACCAGTGGTTAATCGGAACTAGGGATCGAGAGGTCCACGGTTTGAATTACAATTTAATTTAATTTAATTGCAATGGAGCACAGGCGCCGGTGGCAATTTCCCTACACCCCCATCTTCCCCCTATCCTGCACCCATCAATATTTGCCCTCTACAATTTTTATCTTTAAATTCTTTCAACGTTTTCGGTAAATTATTCATCATTTCTCTTGGTAACTCATTCCAATCCCTGACACCCTTACCTAAAAAAGAGAATCTTCCCACACCCTTGTACCTGAAATCGAGTGCCAGCTTTTGGTAATGGTCATCTTTTCCCTTCCATGAACTACTTTTCATACCTATTGCAATATCTTTCCATGCCTCATCGCCAGTATATGCCCTGTACACTCCCATGACCCTCCACATCCTCCTCCTGTCTTGCAATGAATCCCATTCCAGCTCCTTTATCATATCCGTCACTGATTGCAATAATTTCCAGAAACAAATCTAGCAGCCCTTCTTTGCACCCTCTCCAATTCCTGTATTTGATACGTAAAATGAGGGTCCCATACTACACCACCATATTCGAGCAATGGTCCGACCAAAGTTTTGTAACCCAATTCCTTTACTTCTCTCGTGCATTCCCCCATCAGTCTCTCCAACAAATGCAGAATTTTGAAACCTTTTCCTAACACCTGTCCAATGTGACCTGCCCAGTTAAGCTTGTTATCAAATAAGATATTTACATTTCAAGTCTTCAGTAAGCGATTCTTTCCCCTCCTTATATTCATAATTAACAATGTCCGCAGGATTTTCCTGGCCCTCAAACTAAACTCGATATCTCACATAACTTGTATTTGTGCAGTACGTTTATCTGTACCCAGTAGTTTAGATTCCTCGCAAAGCTTTTTATCCAATACAATTAACGAATTTGGTTAAGTTAATCTGTTACCAAAAGCCATCAACGCCCCTCGAATTCCTTACTTAACAGCCAAGAGAAAAAATGAATTTCTCTAATAATGTTTTGATTATTTTCAGGCAGCTATAATTACTGCAGTATTTACAAAAAAAAAAAAAATAAAAAAAAAAAAAAATTGCTGTTCTTTCAAGGTATTGATACTTTTTTTTTAGCCGCTCCGATATCAAATGCCTTTCTTCGTCTGAGAAAAATTTAAATGTGAAATGTGATAGCAACGAAATTAGAGAAAATGTAATATAAGAATTAAGTTGATTCAACGTCTTAAACAAAGATTTCCGCATTTACTGAAATAAAATTTCAACAAAATTTACTGCCAATTGCGCCAGTCATTTGTTTGCAGCGGTGACCTCGCCAGCAATGCGTCGATACACACACATGCACACACATGTATATATCGATACCTGATCATTTTTGTGCTCTAATAACTGGAGCGTCTTTAAGAGTTTGGTAGTTTATTTCAGAAACTGTTACTGGAGGATGAATTCGATGTTTGTAGTAACTATTTTTGAAATAATTTTCATTTTAGTGTTTAATAGATTTTTGTGAGAGAACTATTTCAAAAAATTAACTTTTGCGTCTAATTTGTTTCTTTGAGGAGGGATGATGTTTTTGTCTTTGGTCAACGAATAACATTAATAATCGCTGGATGTCAAATCAGAGAAGGTATGAGACTGTTGAACTGATTGGAATGAAATGGACTGGCAGTTATATAGACACTAACAAGATCAGTATTATTCATGGTAAATGTTAAGAAAATGAACATTAATATGTACTTTTATTTATGTAGTGAATGTATTAATTGTTGAAACTACAGAGAATGTGGATTGTGATAAATAAATATTATATGTAAAATTAGAAGCAGAAGCCTTTCAGTATTCATCGAAAGGGAAGTACTAATCTAAATATTATTAAATTCTACAGTATTTGTGTAAACGATTATATACGAGATCTAGTTGCAAGATTTTATCATAGATTTTTGAAATAATATAATATTATATGGTGTGGTTCAGTTCTTAATACACATTACATCCAAATACAAGAGCATAAAATGTAACATAAAGGAATAGTAACACTATTTACCTTTAAATTTCTTATACGTGTAAATGTCTCCTGTCCTGTTTAAAGTTTCATTCATATGTAACACGTTTAAATTGATGGAACCTTACAACTACAAAAGCATTATTCATAGGTTTTTACGTATTCATAAGCTGTGCTTGAACTGTGTTTCACACTTTCCCTTACTTCATCTTTCGTTCATTCACAACAGAAACGATACACTACGCATAACATACTCACATCACAGTCATCTGAACCAAACAGTAGCACGTACGTTCACTGTGGAAGCCAAATGGCAAACCAACCAATTCAAATTTCTATATATACAAAAAAAAAACTCTGTGTCATTTTGTAATGGAGATAACCGCCGTACAAAGGTATACAGTAATACACCGGAGCTGGGGTCGATGCGTGCTGATAACAGAACCTTTGTGATCTCACAGATTAGCATCTCCGACTGTTACAATGGTACATATAATTACACGTCACAACTTCTGCGTGTGAGTAATAACAGGGACTGAAAAAGAAAACTCTCTTTGAGTTCAGAAGCCGCCACAGGTCACGAACGTTGTGCCACAAACAAAGTCTCCAATTTCACACAGAAATCTTACAGTAATCTAACGAAACAGATTGAACGTGTCACCATCTGGAAAACTTCCATCCAAATATCTAAAATCAAAATACAGATCGCTGTATTCTGGTCAGATGTAATGGAAACATTGTCAGAAATATCCATTTGCGTTCTTATCTTGATGACCACATTCCCCTAGAGGCTGAAGCCTTACGCAGCCGTCGTAAATATGTCCCATGCTGCCGGCATGGTGCCAACGTTTCGACCGAACTTCTTCGGCATTCTTCTAGGGCGAAACTCAAATAATTGCAATTTTACCCTAGAAGAAAACCAGAAAATTCTGCCGAAATGTCGGTAATTAATAAGAGGGCGCTGCACCGTCGGGGTAAGATGGAAACCGCCATTTTGACGACCATCTCGTTGCATCTGTTGGCTGAGGCACAGTGATGGTTTCCGGTGCTGGCACGGGGCTAGCTGGTCCGAACTGGAAGAAGTTTTCACTATCAGGACTTGGCCTGCTGTGTAGGAGATTTGGTGGCGAACATTCATAATCACCAGGTTGTGCACCAAAGTCTTGGGTTTACTCCTAAACGTCTCCACAGTATGTATGCGGTGAGGGCAAACGACCCTGTTGGTGATCTGACAGAGCGTAGTGGGTGAGCGGTAACGCTCTGGCACGCTTTCGGGAGGACGCTGGTTTGAATCCCCGTCCGGGCATCCAGATTTGGGTTTTCC